>VOQZ01001173.1:0-34377 GCA_008079305.1 Phytophthora palmivora | reverse complement strand
TTCAGGATTTACCGATTCCAGGCGGTCCACAATCCACAGCCCCGCACACATGTTGAAAACACGCGTTTGAATAGACTGCCACTCATCTACAAGCTGGGAACGGATTCAAAAGCAAATTATCTGCTGCTTCGACAGACAAGCCACAGTCAAGAGTGTAGGCAGACGAAATGCGTACGAAGGGGCTTTCATCACTTACAAGAGCAGGACAAGGCAATCGACAAGCTCCCACTTGAATGAGTCTTGGTCCGGAGCCACCACTATCTCATGAACTTGGCCCTTCTCCAGTTGAAATCTCTCTAAAGTGTTTGTGGTTCTTGACAAATAGCGTTGGATCTATCTCTTTAAGCCTCGCAGATGCCCATGTTCATGCAAGGTCGCATTTGCCGCGCCAGTATCATTCAGTCATCCATTGTCGTTTTCTTCGCCAAGTTGAGCTCCAACTTATCAGAGCCAATACCCTTTAAGTCGTTAGACTTCTTGGTGAGGTGACTGCCGTGGTGAACAAGAAGATCAAAATCGTCGATCTTTACCTCGAACATGCTTCCGCACCAACGACTAGTTTCACCTGCATCTGTCCCAAGACCAGATAATCGGAAATGCAACGATAAATCACTTTACACCAGTGCACCAATGTTCTACGATTTTTGCCAGTTGATTGTACTGCGACAGCCAAAGATGAAGCTAACTATTGCGCTGGCTTGCATATTTCGACCTCGTCGTCTCCATCACTCTGATCTGATCCTCAAGAGGTTCGTACTCAATGTACTTTGTCGACAGTTCTCCAAACACTCTTTCCAGCATCTGAAGCACACTGGTCAGAACAACATCCAGTTGATGCGGTGGCAAAAACTCATCACCCGTGGATTTTGCGATTGTCACTACCACAGGAGGATTGCTTGCGTCAAGTGCATGGATGTGTAGGATTTCTTCTAGCTCAGTAACCATGCACTCGATCTCTTCCACGGAGCTTTCGTGGTGGGGTAGTTCCAGAAAGGACCAGCAGCCCAGATGTCACGTTGTGTGGCCTTGTCAGCACGATATTTTTCCAGCACTTGCGCGAAATCATCAAGGAGTTTTTCGGCATTCACACCTTCTGCGTATAGCGGTGCGAGTTTATTCACAGTTTGCATCCATTCAGACCTGCGAGTTGCAATATCTGCTTGACAGTCTGCTGCTTCGAGACGATTGATAAGTTCACAGAACGTTTGCCTGTCGGATTCGCGATGCTTAGCTTCCATGATTTCAAGCGGATCTCGCTTATAGCACACGCAAGAGAAAACTTGAGCCACCGTGTTCACTGCTGTCTTCCCAATCCGTTCTTCTAAGTCTGGATGGTTCACGACTTCGTCAGTTAAGTAGTGAGAAGCACTACAACATCCACTAACCTTTGCGAAATGGGTTCCATGTCGAGAAATAGTCGAGATCAATATCAAGACAAAAGCTTTTGAGTGTTGTCGAGCAGTGGTGATCGCCTCTGTCACTATGTCTGATGAATTCGTCTCTGCAGCGAATAGGTTCCAGTTCTTCACCGACGACGCGTCCATCTCCTCCACAGGACAAAACAGTTCGTCTCCACGAAATGAGGCAGTTCACTCGTCACACCCATTGCACCTACAACAGTCTTCTGAGTTCTCCAACCCCCCACATCTCTTCACGTACCAACCATTGGACTTGCGTTTCCCAATTGCAAGTTGTGTGAACGCTCCATTCGGCATTTGCGTGGCCCACGAGGGTTTCAACCACGTGATCTGGTTCACATGTCCTGCAAAGACCAATGGCAATAGAAATTCTGCAATCCCCCGACTGACGCATCCAATACTTCGTAGAGCGACTGTGGTTGGAATATCACACTGGTGTCTATTGCAGTGGGGAAGGACAAATCCGGATGTGCGTCCACATGCAGCACGTGGATGTCGGAGAAGGGCAACAGACGTTGACGAATGGCCTACATTGTCCTAGTTAATACTCGTATATTATTCCAATACAAGTGCAACGTCACAAACCAAGTGAATCTCTGGCAGACAATGATGATGATCATCTACGATCACGACGTTCATGGTTTAACGGCTACTTGGTGTGTGCTACATCACTGAAACCTTTTCGAAATTTTTCATTGGGTTTAAGTATTAGTGTGATTTTTCGCGCCCTCTGGTATACAAAATTCAAGTGTCCATGGCAGTTCGGAGACGCCAGTCGCTCGAAGCAGACGCCGCCATGATGACGCAGGATGAGCACGAGACACAGCAGAAGCTCGAGATGATGGACGAGCTCCGTCACGACGGAGAGGAGGACGATGACGCGGGCGGCAAGAGGCGGCTCTTCCGCTTCAAACCTGCCTTCGACGTGGTGCTGGTGCGCGAGGTCATCCGCTGCTTCCCTTGGGCCGCGGGCTACGGCCGCACGCGCTCGGCGTGGATGGCTGTGGCCTCACGTGTACAGACCACACTCGAGAGCATGAAGGGCGTGAGCTTCACGCGCGGCAGTGCACTGGACCACGCGATCGTTAAACGGCGCGTGGATATGCTGTTGGACGCCTTCCGCAAGAATGAGATGTCGGCGTTGCGCGGATCAGGCACACCAGAGGAGTTTGACATGCGTAACAAGTTGCTTGCAATCTTGGCACGAGTGGTACGATGCTGTTGGTGGAATTCCGATGGAATTTAATGGAAAACTCACCGAGTTATGACACTTTAGGTGGACGAACAGATGCTCAACAAAGGAGCAATGCGCGAGAAGCGCGTGCAGTCGGCGTTGCAGGTGGCGCTGCGTAGTCTAGCAGAACTCGATGGTACGGTTGTGGTGCCGCAATCGGGACTCACACCGCCTGCTGCAGTGTCGACACCACCACCTGCACCATTGATGCCCATTGCTCCGGCCCCAGTATCAGCACCCACTGTGCCTGTTCGTACTAGTCCCAGTCCCAGTCCCGTGACACAGACACTAACAGTGCAACACAATCTACAACAGAATGGCAGCAATAAACGTCCGCTACGGACACCGTCTATGCCAATTGCTGCTGCTGTGCAGGAGCCCAAACGACCACGAGTGGACAAGGACACAGTGATGAGTTTTGAAGAACGGAAGTTGCGTCTTGAGGAGCGACGTGTGGCGTTGGAGGAGGAGAGACTCGCCTGGGAAAGGAAAAAGCGCAACAAGACAGCCAGGAGCGTCAGGCCCTGCTGGAGATGCTGCGGGTACAGGGATCCGCTATGACAGAGTTGCTCACACAACTGCAGAGTTCCAAGGCGGACACACATGGTGTTTAACACCTTCAGGGATATATCGGCCACGTCCTAATTGAATCGGGCAAGAGGCAAGAACTACGAGTTTCAAGTGTCTAAAGCCAATTACCATTGCAATGGAGTATGCATCGTACATGTTGAAGTCGTTGGCTACTGTATTTCAGTCGGATTGAAATCTTAGATCGTGATCAGATGATCAAACGAAGTGGTCGCAGAACCGAGTCGGTCGTAGGGACAACGTGGTTGTGCACAGTAGTGACAAAGCTGACTAATGATTTCTGTGGACAGGAAAAGTTTAGGAACAAGTCGTGCTGTCACAAAAATGACGCTGATACCGAGCACCAACAGATTGGAGTCCATCTTGGGCTGCCCAAGTCGTCACTTCAGTTCATGAAACATCTTCCGTCTTTAATGAAGGTGTCAATTCCAAAATGTAAGTGATAAAAGCTCATGGAGGACAAAGTATTCACATGACAATTAGATACGAGATTTTCATACAGTATAAGTTATACTGTATGAAAATCTCGTTCTAAATGAAGGTTAGACATGTACTGTCAGTATAACCTTTAATTTAAATATAATACTGTATAACCTTTACAATTCGAGTATCGCTTATGTGGTCCACACCTCACAACTTGCGTCCACCAATTCCAACCACCGCAGTGAGCCATCACTCTGCATTCCGCATTCTTGGTGTGATGGCTCCGTCCGCGGGTCCGTTATGGCGTCCGCCGTGTCCATGGCGGAGCTGGAGAAGCCCGTGAGCAGTGTCAAGGACAAGTGGAAGCTGCTGCCGTACTTCCTGCAGCTGCGTGGCCTCGTGAAGCAGCACATTGACTCGTTCGACTACTTCACGTCCGTCGACATGCGCAACATCGTGCGTGCACAGGCCAACAACGTCGTACGCAGCGACGCCGACCCCAAGTTCTTCCTGCAGTACACAGACATCCAGTTGGGCGCACCTTCCATCGATGAAGAAGCCTTCGTCAGTGCGTCCGTCACGCCCCATCAGTGTCGACTTCGAGACCGCACGTACGCTGCGCCCGTCTACGTGAGTGTACGCTATCGCCGCGGCAACAAGATCGTGACTAATAACAAGGTCTTGATCGGCCGCATCCCATTATGCTACGTAGCTCGCGCTGTGTGCTGGCTGGCAAGAGTGAAGCGGCTCTGGCTAAGCTCAAGGAGTGTCCGTATGATCCGGGTGGTTACTTTATCGTTCGTGGTGTGGAGAAGGTCGTGCTTATTCATGAACAATTGTCCAAGAACAGAATTATTATTGAAGAAGATGGCAAGCACAATGTGTGCGCCAGTATCACGAGTTCCACCCATGAACGCAAGTCGAGAACCAACATCTTCCTGAACAAAGGACGTGTGTACTTGAAGTCGAATTCTTTTGGTAGTGACATCCCTATTGTCATTGTGTTCAGGGGAATGGGAGTCGAAAGTGACCAGGAGATCGTCAGTCTTGTTGGTAGCGAGTCCGATATCTGTGATGTCATGTCGGCGTCTTTTGAAGAAGCATCAGACTTGAAAGTATTTACACAGCAGCAGGCACTCGAGTACATTGGATCCAAGATGAACGCACTAACTAAGATTGGAGCGACGGGTGGACGACACCGTGGGGGTGCAGGACGACCACAGCAAGACCGCAACTTGGTTGATGCTGCTCGCTCGGCTCTGGCCAACTTGGTGCTGAATCACGTGCCGTGCGAGAACTTCAACTTCCGTCTCAAGAGCATTTACGTGGCACACATTGTTCGTCGTATTCTTTTCACAGACAAGGATCGCACACGATTGGATGACAAGGACTACTACGGTAACAAGCGTTTGGAGTTGGCAGGTCAGCTGTTGTCGCTGCTTTTTGAGGATCTGTTCAAGCGTTTCAATAGTGACCTGAAGCGCCAGGCCGATATGGTGCTAAGCAAGCCGAACCGCGCATCAGTGTTTGACATCCTCAAGTGCATTCGCACTGACACAATCACACAGGGCTTCTACCATGCACTATCTACTGGTAACTGGACGTTGAAACGTTTTCGCATGGACCGTGCTGGTGTCACGCACGTACTCTCACGGCTTTCATATATGTCGGCCTTGGGTATGATGACTCGTATTTCGTCTCAGTTCGAGAAGACGCGCAAGGTTTCTGGCCCCCGTTCGCTACAGCCATCACAGTGGGGTATGTTGTGTCCTGCCGATACCCCTGAAGGTGAGGCTTGCGGTCTAGTGAAAAATCTGGCTTTGCTGTGTCATGTGACATCAGACGAGGAACCTGGTCCGATCAAGCGTTTGTGTTTCGACCTGGGTGTAACGGATGTGTCACTTAGCTCTGGCGAGGAGATTAATCACGCGTCCAATTACTTGGTAATGCTCAATGGTGTAATTATTGGGACACACGTGAACCCGCGTGCTTTCGTCACTCGTCTGCGTCGTATCCGACGTGCTGGTCTCATCGGTGAATTCGTGTCCGTTATGATCCACGATGTGCAGCGTGTCGTGTACATCGCTTCCGACGGTGGTCGTGTGTGTCGTCCGTTGCTGCTAATTGATCCTGTCACCCACCGTACTCGACTAACTCAACGTCATCTCGATGAGCTTCGCGCTGGTGTGCGCGATCTCGGCAGTCTTATTGTGGAAGGGTGCGTTGAGTACGTCGATGTAAACGAAGAAAACAACTGTCTTGTGGCCCTGCACGAGAGTGAAATCGGTGACCGCACGACTCACTTGGAGATTGACCCAGTGACGATCTTAGGTGTAGTGTCGGGTCTTATTCCGTACCCTCACCACAACCAATCTCCTCGCAACACGTACCAGTGCGCTATGGGTAAGCAGGCAATTGGAACTATTGCCATGAATCAGTTCGAGCGTATTGACACATTACTTTACACAATGGTGTATCCACAAATGCCCATGGTGAAGACCCGCGTGCTGGATCTCGTGAATTTCGATCGTGTGCCAGCAGGTCAAAATGCCATGTGGCTGTTATGAGTTACTCTGGTTATGATATCGAAGATGCTATCGTCCTTAACAAGGCTTCCCTGGACCGCGGTTTTGGGCGTTGCATGGTATTTAAAAAGTACCAGACTATGATCAAAAAGTATGCCAATGGCTCTTACGATCGTATTGTTGGACCTCCGGATTTCGACAATCTGGCTGCCTCCGGTGGTGCTGGTGTGGGATTCCGTAATGCCAAATACTCGTCGCTGGATGCAGATGGTATTAGCCGCGTCGGTGGTATCGTTCAAAATGGTGCGATTATGATTAACAAGGAGCAACCCACTCAGTTTAACGACTCCGTTGATGGGCGTGATCCACTTGACGTGACGTACTCACCCTCACCAACAACTTACAAGGGTCCCATTCAAGCTTATGTGGACAAAGTTCTTCTGACTTCATCTGAGGCCAATCACTTCTTGGTGAAGGTGCTGATCCGCCAGACTCGTCGTCCTGAAATTGGTGACAAGTTTAGTAGCCGTCACGGTCAAAAAGGTGTGTGCGGTACGATTCGCAATCAAGAAGATATGCCGTTCAACGACCAGGGCATTTGTCCGGATCTTATTATGAATCCTCACGGTTTCCCTAGTCGTATGACTGTGGGTAAGATGATTGAGCTAATTGCAGGCAAGGCTGGTGTTCTTACTGGCCGTCGTGCTTATGGTACGGCTTTCGGTGAGAAGTACGGCTCAGCCGATCATGTTCTGGACTGCTCACGTGAGCTGGTAAAAAATGGCTTTAACTATGCGGGCAAGGATTATCTCACGTCTGGTATTACGGGTGAGGCGATTGAGTGCTACATCTTCATGGGACCGATTTACTATCAAAAACTTAAGCATATGGTGATGGATAAAATGCACGCTCGTGCTCGAGGTCCACGTGCCGTCCTGACTCGTCAGCCTACTGAAGGTCGTTCACGTGACGGTGGTCTGCGTCTTGGTGAAATGGAACGCGATTGCCTCATCGGTTATGGAGCGAGTATGCTACTCATGGAGCGACTCATGCTATCAAGTGACGCTTTCAGTGCGGATGTGTGCCAGGGCTGCCGCATGTTGGGCTACGAGGGATGGTGCCAGCACTGCAAGTCTGAGGAGAAGGTAGTGAGCATCCGCATCCCGTATGCCTGCAAGTTGCTGTTCCAGGAGTTACAGGCCATGAACATCGTGCCGAGACTGACGCTCAAGGAGTACTAAGCTTTTAAGTAAGTAACTACTTTGTGCGTGCTGGCGCCTGGTTTGTACTACTACACTGGTGCTGTGTTAGCCTACCTACCGTGTTTGCTTTAGAGGCCAAACAATCAGATTAATAGCACGGTTCTGCAGCCTGTACACGAATGATTTTGTTTGAGCAGCTCCAATCTCAAGAGGATTCATTGGCGTTGGCACTAGAACTAGAAGTTTCATTGAAGTGTTCCGCAAAGATGTCGCGCCAATTGTCCACTTGAATTTCAGTGTTTCCAGCCTGCATTAGTTTTACCAGCTCCCAACAGCGCGGGTGGTCATTCGGACTGAGGCCGTAGTTTTCACGGAAAGCAGGTGAGTAGTCCTCCACAATACCCTGCGTCTCGTAATGATACTGACACTCGATAAGCTCAGCCTGATTAAATGCAGTTTTCGCTGTGCCGTCGACTTCCAGGGCATCGATCAAAGTGGTTTCGAGTAGATCGATCGCTTGCTCTTGCACAAACACACGGTCCTGTTGCTGGGTCTCAAAAAGGTCCGTGTCGATACCCGATCCAGCATCCTGGAGCTTGCGGTGGTCCTGATGAAGCTTTCGGGAGACATTTGGAGTCACGCGGTCCGAGGTAGAGATTGCCTCCAAGTTGGATGCTGCCATCACGTTATTAGTTGCGGAGTTTACAGACGAAAGTGCCGTCTGGAGGGGAACTCCACGCTTCGGACATGCAAACCCGTAGCGTTGCATATTCTGGATCAATTCGTCGCGGCTGTATTGGTACGAGTTTTTCCCGAGCTTGTTGATGTTTACGAATTCCCAGTACTTGGAAGGTAGTGGTTTGAAGAACTGACTCAGCTTAGGATGTACTTCCGCTCGAATTGGGCTCTTGGAGGTCGAATAGGAGCTATCGACCATCCAAAGCTGAGTCACGTTTGAAGTTGCTGAAGGGCTCACTTCGTCTTTGTAAACGCATTGTTGGAACGCCCACCGTGATACATTCTTGTTTGTTGGAACCACATCATCACCAAGCTGACACTCAACGTAGATTTGGGCTAGCAGATCAACGGTAGCACTGACGAATGAAGAACACCGGTGGATATGTCAGACAAGTAGGCTGGGAATGCTGCGAAGAAGACAACACCTACTGAATACTGAGGAAAACGGGATCTGCCGGGCTCACATATGTGGCGAGGACGGATGATAAAGCATTGTGAATGGCATCTGTGAGACCAACATCAAGTCAGACATAACCAAATCAACGCAAGATACAACAACATACTATGTGTTCCCTGCTGGATGCGCTGAGTCACGTCTCGAAAGCCATTTGCCTCCCCCAGCGCTACTCCCAACCCGGCATAGCCAAAGCCAGCAGGAAATGTCTTGTTTGCCCAATTGGAGCGTGGAATGCAACGTGCGCATTGACTAAACGTCGTGATGGTGGAGCTCTCGCAAAACGAATTGGCAGGTTCTTTGGTCACGCAATTACCAGTGATTGTTTTACCGTTAATGGTGACAGAGCGAACCGCACCCTGCGACCCGCCAAGTCCGCGTAGAATCGGCGAGCAAGCTTCCAATGACTCCCCGCCGTTTTCACACCTCTTCTCAACGAATCGAGCGTTGTCGGCAAAGTAATCCCAGTACGGAATCGTGAGGCAGGCGAACTTCGGATCGAGGCTACGCAACATGTTCTCGTAAGCGAGGACGAAACGACGATTCCAGTACAAGAAACCACAAGTGCGGAAGAATTCCGTAGATGACACCTTCTCCGATGCCACCTCTGCAAAAAGGATATGATATCCCTTTTGCATCCCCACACCGAGAGCTTGAACATACAAGTTTTGTTCCGCCTCGGTCATCGCACCCCATGACTTGCGGACTCTGTTCGGACACGACGTAATTTGCTGGGAATTGACCTGTCCACCGAAGCGCGAAAGACCACAGAGCAGCAAATGTACGACAAGGTGCAGACAAAACACGTGACGACCCCAAAAACGCATGATCCTTGCGGACACACGTACAGACAACAACTTGATTGCAAAATACGTGACAACGGAAGCAGTTGAGTTGTGCGTATTAAGGCTCTGGTATCTACGAGTGACGTGAATTACCAGTCGCTGTGGCTGGAGTTGGCGCGTTCGCTGCGACTTCCTTTCGTGGATTTGACGTACGGTGCAAAACCGGCGAAAAGATGAATGGAGTTACATGGCGACTACCCCGAAACAAGTAGACGAACAATGACAGCTAAGCTGGTATTTGTTAAACCGTCACATGACTGCTGAACTTGTTAGGACAGGCGCAATTGGTGTCTTCTGCATTTTGTGACATACGTTACAATTCCAGAAAGAGTCGTGGTTAGCGAAACGCTACCTAGACAAGGTGGTCACTGACAAGACATGTCAACGCTTAATGACACCTCAAAGTGTTTGTCTGTCATACTATTGAGCACAAACAAGGTGGTGTGGCTTGTTGGCCTCAAGGAAATATCCATTGCGATGATACTTCAGTACATCAGTCAGTATGCCAGGAAATACCTCAGATAGGATGTGAGGTGAATCGAAGGAGTGAATTTGAACACTGCACCAGTGCCCCGTTGATTACGGCGATGTGTACTACGTGATCGATTCAACCTGATTTCAGACGACTCGAACAGAAAGTGATGACACAACCACTTTGCTTGGTAGTGCGTGATAGCAGTTCAAAGTCTACCTCGCCTTATTCACTGAAACCAAGCGTGAATGCTGATATTCCTGATAAGATCAAGCCTAACCAGCTCATCGCTGTTGATAGTGTCCTGCATGATCCTCATCACCGGTGATGCGAATGCCCCCGATTGTTCTCATGGCAGGTAACATCAAATGGTTTGGCTGGTTGGTTTGACGATGTCAGACCTTTAATCCGAGGGGCAAAACAGTTTTCTGCTGATTCGTTGGCGAGCACTCTCGGGGAGGCAGCTCAGGGTCAGACGCATGTTTTCATAGATTCAACTTCATTTTCTAGAAATAATGCCAACCATTTCGTTGGTCCTAACAATTTCGCTGCGTGGTATTTACTCTCTGGTATCCCCTATCCGAAACGAGTTCGTCTGTCCGAGATGTTCAGCAACACCACCTGGCCTGTTGTCCGTGCTGATTGCACTCTACAGAAGTTACTATCCTGTACAGGCACCTTCTAGGCAAGGTCTGTGCAGGTCTTCCTGTCGATCTTGCCTTACTTCTTCTACGGTTTGCGTCGTGCGTGTGACTGCGTACTGAGCCGGTGAGCCGACTACTGCTCTATGGCCTGGGATTTTTTCATTTCCAAACATCATGGCACCTCACCACGCGAAGTCTCGGGTTATCACATTCTTCGTTGCCATATCGCTCTTAGTAGCTTCTACTAATGCGAATGTGTGGCCAACAAACGGTGTCTGCGGTTCCCGTGTTCGTTATTCGTGGGACACTCTCTCAGTTGATGATAAAAAACTTTATCGAGATGCGATCGCAACGGCAATGAGCACGGGATACCACGCCTTGTTCGTCGAAGTGCACTCAGATCGTGCATCGTTCAGAGAGGCTCACAACACATGTGGAATGATGTTCTGGCACCGTCGATACCTACTCGCATACGAGGATATGTTGCGCAGTCTCGGTACGAAATTCTCATGCATCACGATTCCATACTGGGACTACTTTGCTGACTACGCGAAGTTTTTGGCTAATTCGTGCGCCAATTTTGAGGACTGCTCGACGTTCTTGAAAGACATGGGCGGCAGTACAGGACCGTGGACTTCGCTTCAGATTAATGGATACGTTGTAAACGGTAACTGCGTCAACGGCCTATCTTCACAATACGCAAATTTCACGTCATTTTGCGAGAAATCAACGATGAGTGGGTCCAGCTGCTCTGGTTGTATTCCTCGAGGTTCGTGGTCGACAGCAAACTACCCATCCGGCTTTTGTTATTCATCACTGGCGAAATACCTTAGTCTCCAGTTTGGTTTCGCATGGTTCTCTCAAAACATTCACTACGGAGTGCACCAGTCCATCCACAATATGGCTGTGGGTGCCATGGTTACCTATCCAACATCTGCAGACCCAATATTCTACAGTCACCAGTACGTAGCTTTGAACAAAATCGTTTGTTACTGTGTTTTTGATCCTAATCCTCGTTTACCTCGTTTCGTGTGAACAGTGCTACGGTTGATTTGATTCACCAACTCTACTACGACTGTCAGATTGGGCGTACGTTGACAGATACTGAAAAAAAGACAGGTGACTACGCATTTCAGAGTTGTGCTCAGATCGATTACCCGGCCACTGCTCCAACTTCGACTTCGACAATGACAATGTACTGGAACGCGACAGGACAAACACGAATTCCTGTTGAAAGCCACCCACGACTTGGCGAGTTTTTCGCGAATCAACCGAAAGAGTACTGGCGCTACGTCAGTGCATCCGATTTAGGCGGCTTGTCGTATTCGTACGCATCTGATGAACTTTTCACTCTACTTAAAGGCGAAGGTTTGGCGTGCCCTAAGAGTCACACGAGAAAACTCTGGGATGCCAATTATGTGGATGTACCAGTTTACGCAGACAAGAGAAGGAAGGCCATCGGACGGAGTTTCAATCTGTTTCAGGATATCTACGACTCCGCGCTTTCGAATACTAGTTCTCATGCAGAAGCAGTTGAGCAAGGAGAAACATTGGATTGCCTTTGGTACGACGACAAATTCGGCGTGGACGATTTCACGTCCGAATTCCGTGCGAACTGGGGACTTCCCAGCACGGCGCATACATTTTGCTACAATCGTGTGCAGGATATCAGAGCTGGTCGAAGGCAAGTCAAAGTGGGGCGTTGGAAGGACAAGTATCAGTTCCATTACTTCACGATGACCGACACACAACTGGCAAGTGCATCGGACCTTACGTCGACGGAGGAAGCTGCAATAATTAGCAGTACCGATCCCTCAACAAATGCACCAACTACAACGTCCACTACAACTGACACGACGGTGACTTCCACATCGAGCCCATCGACATCAACTTCAACTGACACGACAGCTCCCACGTCGAGCCCATCGACTTCTACTTCAACTGACATGACATCCCCAAGTACAGTGACACCTGCTGACACGACAACTTCCACTTCGACCACAAGTACACCAACAACTGTCTAAGTTACATTACTAAAGCAGCCGTGACATATATTGTCAAGGTGAATTCGCCCCTGTCATAGTATCTAGTGTCTATTCAAACAATAGACTCTATTGTTTGGAACTGCCCGAGCAAATCAAACATGTAGACAGACACCAACCAATAAACAACAATACAGACATTCTTTCCAACCCGATATCTCTCTGTACATGTATTTACAACGTCACTTTCAAGGAAAGTGCCATTATTTCTCAGCCTTTTGCTGCTCACGGTGAGCGCAGATCTTGGCCGCCCAATTGCGCACGTTCTGCTTGACTGCAGCCTCGTCGATGGTCGTGAGCTTGTGGTTGGCGAGCAAGTGCTTGCCATTGATCCAGACATCAGAAACGTGCTCGCGACCAGCCACGTACACGATGTGGCTGATGGCATTGTACATAGGGATCATCTCGATGCTGTCACATTCAACGGCAATGACATCAGCACGTTTGCCCACTTCAAAGGAGCCAATGTCCTTCTCGAGACCAAGAGCGCGCGCACCGTTGAGCGTGGCCATCTGTAGAGCATCAACAGCAGGCACACTAGAGCTCTTGAGGGTCTGTGCCTTAGCTAGGATCGCAGCCAACTTCATCTCACCAAACATGTCTAGCGAGTTGTTGCTGGCGGCACCATCCGTGCCATCACGGGAAGAATATTATTCGGGTCGAAACTGATCGGGTCGGGTGTTTTGGTCGGTGTTGAATCCCGACCTAATCTATTACTTAAAGCGTGAAATGAATATGTTGAATCGAGATTATTCTTTATTACGTCGCTACTTGAGTTCTGTTGTCCTGTTCCTCAATATAGTCGTACGATAAGTCATCAGGGAATATGGCGTTCTCGCTCGCATCGCTGTCTTCGTTGGAGGTACCAGCACTCGTATTTTTATCGTTGCTCTCGTTGTTTGAGTACTCACCATTCACTTCGTCCTCACTATCGTCATCCGATATACCTTCGACAGTGTCAAAATCAATCGGCTGTGGAAGATAGTATTGAGTTTTGTCATGGTTCTTCTCCCTGTAACGGGGTTACATGAGGGGTCCCAGTAAAGGTAC
Source organism: Phytophthora palmivora (assembly GCA_008079305.1). Classification (NCBI taxonomy): domain Eukaryota; phylum Oomycota; class Peronosporomycetes; order Peronosporales; family Peronosporaceae; genus Phytophthora; species Phytophthora palmivora. The sequence continues at coordinate 20,742 of VOQZ01001173.1, read as the reverse complement.
CGCCTTTAGAAGTAGATATACTTCTGTGGGTATTTGTTTTAATACTCTGTTGTGAGTGGTGTGGTCCACACTACTGCCACGTAATTTGAGGTGGCTGAGGGCCAACCAATAGCATTTGACCTACTTTTATATACATATATAGGAACAAATTAAAGTTAATTAGTAATTTGTGAAACAGACCAAATTACCTACTTAACCAAAAATAAATCACTCTTAAATCTACACTAAACTGGCTATTAAGTCCCTAAGACCAGGGACTTGTGAACTGCTGTTCACTAAGAGTTTATATAATCTTGATAGCACGCTTCCTCTTATCAAGGCGCTCGGTTGTTTGCATATATATGAACGCTCTGCTGTACCGTACATTTAGTGAGTTGTGATATTAGTTATCATTAGTTTAGAGACACTGCTTCTTCGCATAACTGTTGGGCTCTTAAAAATGTTCCAATGTCGATTGAATGCTGTGTTTGACCGGTTGGGCCAACCGTCACAGTTTCGAAAAGGATTTAAGAAATTATAAAGTATTAGACCCATACTATATTGACGTCTGTAAATGACTCTGAAATAGTAAATTACAAAAGTGTTCTTATAAAATAATTAAACAGAATATTCGATGGTCCACAAACATTTATATTTTTAGGATAGAATATTTTTTTCGATGAAATGTCTGAACTGTGACAGGATCTTGTCACACAGGTGCCACCGTGAACTCACGGTGACCAATCAGATCCCACTATAGGTTTAATGGTTGGAACGGTATCGTGTGCCGAGCCTGTCCCAACAATTAGCACGTTACAACTGGTAGCACTTGTAATCCGTCCAACGTTCACGATCTAAATGAATGACACGTCGATGAGCGACGCGATCAGGACATCTCACTCGAGCACGCTAGTTCCCTTCACCTGTCCCCGTTCAAGTGGGAGACGTTACATCGGCTTGCTGCTGTGTCCGGCGAGGACTTTATCAAGACATTGTTGACCGCTGGCTCGGAAGAGCTGCAACACCTGGCTGTCCAAAAATTCATGGTGTGTGAACTCGAGGGCCATCGTCTGTGAGTGCCGACTTCCACATCAACCAAGAACAAGGCCGACAACGTGAAGAAAGATGTCTCCACTTAAGTGGCGTAGACGATAATCGCCTTCACTTCAACCGGTGGTTCGGTGAGGTGGATATTGCAATCGAAGCTCGGCAGATCTCAACAGAGCTTGCTTGCGCACGCTTTCGCCTCTCCAAGTTGAAAGAGAGGCAAAGAAGTGGGGACGCGGAAAATTTGTTGCCGACGCCACCTGGTTCCCTATAATGAAGTCCAAGCAGGCGAACTTGCAGCTCGGGTTTGAGCCCCCAGGAGGAAAGTATTCAGAGGTCGATCATCTTGTCGCTGAAGCAGGGACGCATGTCCATGCTCTAGTGCGTTTAGCATAAGCGTCACATCGTCTAATGCATCACGGCCAGCCCGATAGATATGGTAACACGAGTTGATGTCGTCATCGCCGGGATGAACACTGGCTATCAGCGTTTCTACTTGCCAAGGAAGACGCCACACCTCGGAAGAGGGCTTTGCCATCGCTCTCCGTGCAAACTGTAATGTTGGATCGTCGCAAGCGTTCGATGTCTCAGTTCCACTTACTGATCAGTCCAAACCAGACCCAATGGAAGTGGATGCGATCCAACAGTACGACAGACGTCGGGGGCCGACGTTATGAATATCAACTCATCGTTGACTCGTAAACGTCGTCTGATGCGGTGCTTCCGGTGTCAGGAGTCCGGTCATCGTACGGCTAGGTGCCGCGCGCACACCCGAATAGTGACTAAAATCACAGTCGTAAACGTCGTCGCCGTTGCTCCCCAAGCAAATAAACGGCGACAACATATGTGCGGGGCGCCCAGTTGGCCGTGGAAGGAGGGTGGGCTACTGGTGGTAGAACCACCTCCTAGCCCTCACATGTGCCGTGCACAACTATCGGCCACCACACCCGGTAGTGATTCGAGACTAATCGTGCTCAGCTTCCAGGTTGATGGCGTTTTGCGGACGATTCGTGCACTGTTGGATTTTAGGTGGGGCGAATAACTTTGTTCGTGCCGAGGGCTTGTCGGTGTTGACGGCGGGCATGCCTATCAGCGAAGGCCCATGTTACATGGTCGTCAAGTGTGCTGACGGGAAACCTCGGCGACTACCGCGGCGTTCATTCACCTACTCTTACGAGTTCGAAGAGTTTCACGGTTCTGATGGCTTTTTGGTGAACTGAGTGGCTCCTTCAACTGTGCCTTCTGCATTCCCTGGCTACCTCGTCTCCAGCCCCGCATTGACTGGTTGACTCGCACTGTCTGGCCGCGTGACATTGATGGGCATGCTGTGTTGGCGTCCTGAATGGAACACCTAACAACTGGCCATATGTTGCGGTCATGGAGACCGATTCCACGACCACTGCTGTTTGTGAAGTGAGCGATGACCAGTGTGCAATTGCGATTGTCAAAGGTATGCGAACGAGGCTTGGTAGTAGTCGATGTGAGTGGATGAATGGAAATTCGAAAGTGAGTTCGATTTAGGTTAGTGTCATTGTTACTTGCTACCTCCTACCGTTCCTACAGTCTTTTAGTAATCCTCCTGTTACGGTCCAAACGATTTGTGGCACGCGCGTGTCGCGTACCCAACGTAGAGATCCAGTCGAGCAGACAGCGACATGCAACCACAACATATGCGAGCGCGCAACTTGTACTGACCCTGAGCTGGAGTCTCATGATATGATTGACGAGATCGAGCATGGGTTATCGCGTTACGGTGAGCAGCGGCTCCCAAGTGCTGAAGCAGCTGTGGTAGAGCGTGGTCTCCCGCACGCGATTGAGCAAGGGTTCCCGTGGGTGGTCGGGCGGAAGTTCCCCGGTCCTGAACACGAAGATGTTGTAGATCGTGGCTTCCACGAGTGGTCGACCTGTGGTTTCCGCGGATGGTCAAGCGGAATCCCCCTGGTGTAGCGAACGCACAAGTTGTGTTCCGGCGTCCCGTCGTTCAGACATGATCGAACATGAACTCTCGTCGTCGGCGGAAGAATTCGAACGGCCCTCCTGTCGCCACCGTCATCGCAAACTCCGACGCGCGACTCAGTACAGATCGAACACGAAGTTCTCTCGGCTCCGATGAGAAACGATTCTGATACATCCCCAAGCGTACACAACATCCAAGTCGCACGTCAACCGTGTGACGCGGCTGGGGTAACGAAGGTCCCTGGGAAGTCGTGGAAACACTTCCTCTGTAGTCTGAAGCACGGCGAAACCGAACAAATCTGCTTGATCGTCATGGGCGACGATGCCGTATAAGACACGATAGAATTTTCACTTGTCGGGTGAGTTCCCACCAACAACACACGCTTCCCCGTGAAGGCTAGCGATTGTTGAATCAAACGTGAAGACCAAGAACGATCCCTTACACCGGGTCGGTTGTAAGCGCTTCTGTATACCGAGGTCGTTTTAGGTCACCCCTTACCTACACCACTAGCCACGAGCTTAGACTAGGGTGTTATATTGCGCTTTCGCGCGTAACCCTGCAGTCCCTCAGAGGAAAGGGCACCGGCGTGTTAGGTCTTATACAGGGGTGTCGAGGTATGACCTCGACGGGGAGCAAAATATACGCTAGGACCTTAGTAGACCCTAAGGATACACGTAACGACACTTCACTGTCGCCTCCGATCTCTCGGCCACACCAACTCTTGGCCTGACCAGGATAAACCCTCGGTTCAATGTACCTTGAGTCTACCAACAGGCATCCCACACAACTGAGCGTGTCCTGGCACTTAAATAAGCTAGCTACACTTACCTAAGTCGGACTTGACTCTTGTTAGCTGGGGGGAAGACTGCGCTTTATAAACTGCTTAATGTGAGGCTCAGAGAGCCTCTGTATGTCATCCTATGTTTTGTCGTATGCCTATATACAAATATCAAGTGTAAACAAATCTCTGTAGGAGCCTCCGAGGTTTCAGAATAAGTACGACCGAGGGGTCGACAACTCACCCTTAAGTACGGATTTGGGACTGTACAGATCAGGGACAGGGGATCTGATATGGGTACAGATCCCTATCTCGGCCTAATCCAGGATCCCTCGGCCAGATTATATTATGCTGACCGAGGCTCCCAGATGTCACTATCACTTGTCTGTCACTCAGCCGTGGGATGTATAATCATCCAAGGGGCAAACCCTTGCTTTTCACCGAAAGGTTCTGTGGCGGCTGTCCTAGCGACAGGGTAGCTCCCCACAGTTAGAACACAATACCACAACGACGCATCTATCTCAGCGGTCAATGCAGAAGCCTCCGCAACCGATGATCAGACGCGTAAAAAAGCTGGGCTCAATAGAGCCGCGAAGCGCGATACGCCTCCCAACCATTGCTGGCTCTTAATGCCTCTGACAACCCAGTCGCTCCTTTCGTGAGTTCAACAACATTTTCCCGGCTAATGTCCCAGAGGTTCTCCCCCCTGATGGCGAATCCGCCACGAGATCGATTTCGTACCTGTGTAGTGTGCTGTGTGACACGCACTCCCCCGTGACCAAGTAGAAGCGGTCGGCGAAATCTTCAAGAGCCGCAAGCAAACTGATCACGTCGCCAGAGTGTATCCCCGCATTCCAGCCCGTCACACATTTTGTGTGAGGAAAGAAACTGGCGGATGGCGGATTGTCCACACCTTCAACAAGGTCAATAGCGCCACCGTTCCGGCGAAAACACCGATTCCTCGCAAGGACATTGTGCTTGTCATCATGTCCTGTAGCATCACATGTAGCGCCATTGACTTGATGGACGGCTTCTATCAAATCTTGATGCGCGAGAAGGATGTGCCGTTGACCGCTGTCAGCACACATACTGGAATGCTCTGAGAATGGCACGTCATGCCGCAGAGGCTCAAGAACGACCCTCCATCTTTAATCGAATAGTGTGAAAATTGCTCCGCCCGTTTCTAGACTTCGTCCTAAGTTATTTCGACGAAATCTTCATCCACAGTCGTGCGAAGGCAGTATGACCGATTTGGAGGTACACTTATTACACCTCTGTCAAGATTTCGAAGTGATGATAGAGAACTAGTTGTACACCAACTTGACGAAATGTATCTTCTGCGCTCCCGAGATTCCTGTGCTCGGGAGCTACGTCAGCAAGGAACTAGTTCACGCTGACCCCGAGAAGGTTGGGTCATCTGTGCTTGGCCTGCGCCTCAGGACCAGAGCAACTCCGACAGTGGTTGGGACTCGCGACATACCTTCACCATTACTCGAAGAATTTCGCCGCGACAGTCCGCTGTTGCATCTCCTCAAGGCAGACACCACGTGGTCGTGGCGCCCCGAACATCAGGCTGCGTTTGAAGCGATCAAGATGAGCCGTGGAAGAATTAGAGACGATGAACCCCGACGTCATATACCACGAGGCGCACACGATTCAGCGTATTGCTCTAAGGATTCCTTGTGCGACGTTGTCTACATAACAAGATCCGTGACTCCATTGTACAGCAGTTGCGATCACCCTGTCGCTGGGTTATAAGAGGTATCACTTTTAGTGCCGCGCGATCATCAAGATTCAGTGTGGCTGGAGGGGGTATAATGCTGTCCCTATTGAGTCCGAGTGTAACACTTCGGATGGGCACAATGGTGGCGGTCTGTAAGTCAACCCATTCCTTGCTTTTGTAGACTTTAAAGAACGGCTTTGACATGTGTGTTGATCACACTATTTGCGTACTTTGCAGGCACAACCTATCCTTCATCGATAAAAGCATTGATACACGACGTGAACACGTAGTTAGCCATCAAACCAAATCCCGAAATCTTTGTCTGTGCAGCACCAAAAGACATTGGACGATCGTCGGTTGACTTGCCGACAATTACATTAAAGTTGGTGTCGTGAATACCCGGGATCTTGTTCCAAAGAGAAGAGTTGATTAATGAGCATAACTATTCAGGTAGAGAAAACAAACTACGACTGACTTCAACCCCTTCATAGATGCATCCCTAGTGTGCTTTAGTTCATGCAGTGTGGTGGGCGCGTGCCGTCGATCACTAGAAACTCTTGATGCGTGTCTTGATCCAGTAGAACTTAGGGAGATCATCTTTGCCTCCTTCATAGGCAACGAGACACATCCAGTGAGCTGCTATTCGACGGATCGGATGCCGACGCCCCACAGCAGCCTGAGCCTGACCATAATCTGCCGACTGTTGGCCGGGTCTTCTAACCACACTATCTTGTTCTGCGTCACGGTTGTATACCCACCACTGGACCCGCCAGCTCGGTGTCGCTAACTGGCCACTCGGTGGGTTTTAGTAGCCACTGAACACGAAGTCCTTGTAATTACGTACTTCGTAAATCTTCTAGCAAAAGCACAAAACATTGCCAAAAAATAGCTCAAAACATGCGTGCATCTTTCGTACCAGCAAATCCTAATTGTCTAGAATTGTCCGGAATTTTCTTGGCAAGAGTGTCAGAATCATGGATTTTATCAGGACGCTGATCCAAGAAATTCCGACTAGTGACTCTTCACATTGCATACAATGTTCTATATAAATCACATTTAGGATAAAACAGAGCGGAATTGCCAGGACGCCATTCCCGACCAAATGCAAGCTGAATTGAACGAGTTACTGGTCTGGTGTTGGAGGAAGAAGGCACCAACGCCCATGCGAGTACGATATCAACTAGCTCTCGTGTTTCCTACCTACGTTTAACAACGTGTTTCTTATAGTGATTAATTAAAAACAAGGAGTCGTTAGCGCTGGGCTAACTTGCGAACCCACTCGAGTATGACGCTGATGGATTAGCAGACAAGAAGTCCATTAAACACGCGTTACCATCAGCACCATAGATTGATTTCAACGGCCTAACAGCACGCGACTTCATGACATGGGTGGTCTCAATGAAGATGAGGAACGAGAATAATCACTGCTTTTCTAACTACGCGGGTCATCGATTAGCATTTTATAACCTCTTCCAAGATTACCGTAGAATCATGACGTGGAAATAGAGCACGAGATTAGCTACCACTTCAAAGCTTTAAGCAAGGTGGCAGCAGCCATTAGCCAAGGGCGAGGTCAAATAAAATGGGGAAAGATCCCATGCCTGTCTGCTAGCTAATGCAAGTTTTTTTTTGAGATTGCTCAAGGTTTATTGTAATCACTTAACATCGCTAACGATTTCTAATAACCCATTAGTCCAGCCTACGCCCATTTACGTCGTCGGTGGATGCCCCTCATGTGTGAGAGGTCTCATCGTGCGTTTAAAAGGAGCACGGGACCTATGGTGTACTAAGTCGTGATCAGTCGGTTTTCTATCCAGTGACTGATATCGTTTGCAACCCAGTGTATTGCGGGTTGCCAAAAATCATCGACAGTGTGGGAGACAACATGGAGTTGTCGACTGCGTTGGACGTCCATTGCCAAGTTAGCTAGTGCGTCGGCTGTTTTGTTAAAACTCCGGAGGTGGTGAGTCCAGGATTGGACGTTACATCTGTCTGCTAGTACTCGACACCGTTTGTACAAGTGCGAGAGGTGATCGGCACGCGGTGGGCGACGCTGCTGCTGCTGATCAATAATTAACTTGCTATCTCCAACGATATGGAGCGGCTTCATCCACTTCCTGTCGGCTGTCAGTAGGCCATGCAGTAACCCCCTGTAGTCGGCTTGGTTGTTCGTCGTTGACTGTGCACGATAAGACATGCTTGCGATCCATACCACCGATCTCGCTGCAGTGTCTCTGCCGCGCTGGACAATAACAGTTCCGCTACCACCTGGTCCCGGATTGCCTCGGGAGCCACCATCAAAAAATAGCACGTACTGTCCTTCAGGTGATGTTGGTGTGCAAAGCGTCGGTGTCCATCTTCTATTTAAGGCCCCAACAACGGTATGCATCGCAGCAATTGCAGACCCATTTCTCTCCTCCTCATGGACAGCAATCTGCATCGTGGGATAGGCTGTGCGCAACCTAAGTCGCAAAAGCGCCTGGAATTTCTCCGCGCTCACAACTCGGTTAAGCGCGAAGTGCTCTGTACGCCACTTCCAAATGAGTTGAAGTACTGTTATAATGCCAAGTTGCCAGCATTCAGTCGCCGCTTTGTGAAGAGAAGCCACAATGTCCAAGCGCTCACCCACACTTCGCCAATAATGTTCAGCGTCATGTCGATCAAGAATTGCTGGTGGTACCGAGCGCAAGTTGAAGGTGAATAGCGTCGATATGTCCTGCAGGTCGACCAGGAGACCTAATTGCTTCCATCCCTCCATAAAAATCTGCCAGAGCTGTTGCGCCGATGGGCAGTCCCAGAAAATATGTGAAAGAGAATTGTTCATGCCGTCCACATATTTTGCGTGGGGACATCCCATCGCATTCTTCGTAAAGTCGTAGCAAGAAAGGCTTCGAGTCTTGAGCCTGTATAGCAGTCGCTCTCCCCATGGATTCAACCCAACGAGGCTTCTAATACAACTCCAGGATACCGCAGTGAGAGCGTCATGTATCGCTGTATTTTCGGCCTACCAGTCCAAGTCGCGTTGGCGAAGCCTTTGCTCGCCTCGCATACGCCTTGTGGCGACCGCAGCACGCCTGGCTTGCTGTCGCGTAATGGACCATCTACGCTTTCCAGCCCAAAGGCAGGCAATTCGATCAAGGTGCGGGTGAAGATGAAAGTCCAATATTGTATCGACACGGATGCTATGTTGTACTTCTTCCAGCAGCCGAGATTTGGAGTGTACAACAAACTGCCGCCCAGTGGAGTGTCCAACGATATCCAATGTTGCCAGACCTGAACCATTGGGTGATAAGGTTAATGTGAACGGGTGATCTTGTTGCGACGTTATCAATCGTACTTCATCCGCCTTGAGAGAAGGTGATAGAATCCCTGGAAAATTGCACAGCAACAATCTAAGAAGCTGTCGCATGTGTCCACGCCTAACTGGTGACGGGGTTGCCAAGCCAGTCCCGTTTTGCAAAATTTGAAATGCCACATGAGATTGTGCAACGTGCCTCCAACGAATTACGTCTCCAAGTCTGGTATGTGTGGTGACAAAACTCGCAGAACAGATTGATGGTGTGATTCGCGATCCTTGTTCGTCATATAGTTGGAGGCTACGTAGCTCCATGATCGAAAGCCACTCACCGCAAAAGGTACCATTGTGGTTGCGATGCCATTGAAATAATTGACTTAATCCAGGGCCTCTTACGCACCCCCTGTCAATCAAACAGACCCCATCAATCCATTCTGAAGATCCCGGTAAAGCGTTATCGACTGCGTTGAAAATAGCTGCCGACAGGATCGCGGGAGGAGGTAGTTGTTGTGCGGTCCCAACCTCGGATAAGAGCTCTCTCCCAGCTTCCCACAGAGTTGCCGGGTGGCGGCGAGGACTTCCCAATCCAGCTGCATGGCTCACCATGATGTATATGTCGCGGTCCAAATTAGCAGCTCCAAGCAAGATAGCACCGACGATGAGCATCGTGGAGTCGCTAGTGGTCGCCCAGCGGGCAACCTCTGTTGCTGCAAAGGCCATGCTTTCTGCCCTTATATCGGGAATGGCCATTCCTCCGTCTCTTTTTGGAAGAAACGCGATGTCGGCCGCGATCCATGTACGTCTGGTAGCCCTAGTGCACTCAAACACTCCAAACCAAACAAAATGATTGATGCATCGCTGTAATTGACCGAGCCAGTGAGTGTTAGGCCATGCATGCCGAAAGACATACATCATTTTGGGAAGAATGACCGCCGCCGCAATGGTTGCACGTTGGTCTTCTGTTAAGTTCTTTACACCAGCGAGGCGCAGTGTAGTCTGCAATTGTTTCATCAAATTGCTTATCGCAGTTTCACATGCATCAAGGCTACCGACTTGAACTCCGAGATATCTGCAAAATTCTGCGGTGTGCTGAAATTGGAGGCTTCCTGGAAGCGTTATGGAAGAGGCAGGGCCAGATGCATGCAACGCAATGACCACTGTCTTATTCTCATTGATGCGAAGCCCACTGACTGCCGTGAAAATGTCGGCCAACTCCATTAAATATTTGACGAATCTGGCTGATGCTAAATAAACAGCAGTGTCTAGCTAATGCAAGTTGCGATGGCGATACCGCGAAGTTCTTTGCGGGGTATGGGTTTTGCAGGAATCTTTAATGTAATGTCGTGGAATTTGATGGTCCGTGCAGCGAATACTGTCTCGATTTGATATAATCACCTTGAATGGGGGAAGATACGTTTGCGTGTACTTTGATCATATGAAATCACGCAGAACGAAATGATACTTCACCACCACTTGAGGTTTTTCAAAACAGACAATTAAAGATCGGCCTCAGTAGATCGGCCTTATCAGAACAGACGAGAAAATTTTGTGTTTTGCACGCTTGTCAGCTTGTCACATCAAGTTCCCTGGGAGCTTGGATTTCGATTCAGATGGTATGAGTGACCTCGAGTCGGAAGGGGAACTATCGACGAGTGATAGTGATTGGGAGCCAAAATCACTCTCTTTCTCTCTCTCTCTGAGGGGTGGAAGGTGGGTCCGATGGCAACAGCGAGAATGAGGTGGTACCTGTGTCATTAGCAACTGGTTCAGTTGGTTCAGTCCGTTCCCTGTATGCAGAAGTGTCTCGAGGGAAATAGGCTCGAGCTAAGGAAGTTCGTAACTTCTGTGGACGCGATGACAATCGATGAGAAGAAGACCAGCATTATTACTGCTCTAGTTGTTTTAATGGAGGCGGGGACCCCTGAAAGAAGGTGCGGTGAGGGCAAGAGGCAAAAAAAGTGCAAGCTCATCCAATCAAGAAGCAACGCCGTGAGTGTACGAAGGAAAATGCTACTGGTGATCATTCCGAATAGTACGAAATTACAACTAACTCCGTATCTATTTGATAGATCCAATTGAACTTGCGTGTGTTATACGAGCGTATAGACAATGTGCGAACTTTATGAGAACAATAACTTTTGACCGTCTTCGGCTTCTCATTGGACCACGAAAACTCCATTTTGGCTTCCTCGTGAAATTTTATCCCTGGACAGCAATAAACAAAATTCCGAACTTAAGAAATTTTCCAACTGACTACATCGGACACTACAGGTTTAACTAGCAAAAGCTACTTGCTTGGATAGATCAGATCGAGATCTTTTGATTGAGCCATCAATCGCCGAGACCGTTTTTTAAGTAACATTTCGTTCTGCGTCGTCTCATATGAAGAATGCGCACTGAATGAAGAATTGGTACACGTCCTCGTGACCCACACCACATCTACGCAAATACATTGACCCCAGAAATTTGCCCCAATCTCGCACCGGATAAGTCTGTGATAATTGTTTTACACTTATTTTTTATCTAGACCACTTAATGTATTTATGATTTTTACCCTATAGGTGTATACTAGGTAGTTTACGCTGTGACCGATGAGGATTCCATTTATTTCCTAGAAATAAGAGCGATTAAGAAAGGTTAACACGACTGACATTGAATGGTGGCCATCCACTAATCCATCTAACGAGGATTGATAACCACAGAGTAGCCACCCACTGAGGAGTGGCATCCCCTGGATTACGTGAGTAAACCCCCACGGATGATGCTAAATAACGACTAGATGAAGCTGGTTTTAGCAGCACGAAGATAAGCTAAATTCATTTTCACATTTACCTCTTCCCCCGCAAGTCCCTCTCCAGCAAGGCCGCGCGGGCCAGATCAGCCCCTCTGCAAGCCAAGGGCGCATCAAGGTATCAGTGGGGTTCGAAAGCCCCTTAAGTAGAAGCAGAGCTCGAGCGCCTAGGAGCTATTACTGATGATATTGGCATGAATCCAATGCGCAAGGGGGCATCAACGTTTTGTTCCTCTTGGCCAACTGCCTGTCCACCTTCCGTTGCTGTCCATTTTCGTACTGGATGGTCGATGGGAGGCATGCAAGACCAATACTTGCGGCATGAAGCAGCTGGAGATACGTTTATTGGCCAAACCGCTAGTGGTCTTCCTTTTCTTCAGCCAGAATTTGCCATCCTCCTCCTCATTGTCACTCGTGACGAAAAGGTGAAGCAAGCAAAGCAGATTTGATTCCCAAGCTTGCCTGAGCATGTTGAGTTTGTGATTGAACTTGCATTGGCCTCGCTGATTTACCACATCGATTTTCTGCATGAACAATTACCCACTGAACACCCTCTTGACCAATCCCCACTTTTCACTAATGCTGAGTAAATGCTAGAACTACCGTCCCGCACAAGGACATCGTCATCAGAATCTAACATGCAGCCTACTGATGTGTTTCCTCATGTCCCAATTTTAAAGCAAAATTCGAGCAGCGCGAAATGAGCTAAAGAACGATGCCGAAATGCGAAAGGCTGATATGTAAACGATCGCCGAGTCACAAGACACCCTTTATGAACGTTAATATCGAGAGTTACCTCATTTCGTGAGGAGCGTGCAAGTCAGTCTGGCGTTCCTACCTGTGACAGCATGGTGTCGTCTATAATAAAGCGATTAGAGAATGACTTTTTTTAACTCTTCCGTACACGAAATGACACTGGTAATACTGATGGTCTCAATTCCGAAAATGATACTACAGCTGACGCTGAGGGAGAAGATCTTTTCTCTATTGATGATAGTTGTGCATTTTCCTATCCTGTTTATAATTGGGGTGGTGGTATGCATCTCTTCCTACTTGACATGCATCTACCATTTAGAAACGTGGAACAGGTATGAGTGTACTGGTGTTGCGGCGACGCTGCAAAAAAATTGCCACCACTTTGTCAAATTCGCCCTGTAGACCTTATTGATTCAAATCAATGAAAACGACTAAAGTTACGAATGACGAAATTTGAACGTGCGGCTAGGGTTCTTGGCTAGCAGCAACAAATATTACCTTGACGGATGCTGCTGTCGTGTTAAAGCAGTATAAATCGGCCATCGAAATGCCTAGAGAAACACAGTAAAACAGGAAACGTCGTCGTGGTTAGCTCGTGTGGATGTCTGTAGCAACATTATTCATAACGAAAGCAAGATGCATCATTGTTGATAGTTCCAATGTGCAGTAAGCAGCATTTGATAACATCTTGAAGGGTAATTGTCTAGAATATGGTTCCATTGCTTTTGTGGATCTGCGCATCATCATAACGACTCCGCCTACCGTAGCGTGAATGCTGTTTTCTCTCGAATTTTAATAGTATCCTCTCGCATTTTATCATCCTAAAAAACAGCATTTATTCTGAGAATTCCGCCCACGAGTGATATTTTTGCAATAGAAAATCGTCTCAATGGTTACTTTGAAACCCTTAATGTATTCACAAAAATTATTCGTGTATTGTGGATACGAAAAATCTAATAAGTTTTCAACGAAAAAAATATAATAATCAAATAATTAATTTTCGGTTAGCTTTTTTGAAGGTCTTATTCTGGCATGGCATGGAAGATGATCTGATGATTTGTGAGCCAACAATTCAACGATGACCGGATTTTTGGTCGGGGTATTGTAACACTTCCTCACTCTGGCACGCCATCGACGACACTATCGCGTTGCCGACGCGGTGGCATGTTGATCTCACTGTCGTTTTCGCTTGATTCAGCGCAACCGCGCTCCGTACGGTATTCTCCACAGACCCAATTTGTGCTAGCTGCCATACTGGATGAGGAGTTGGTCCCCGAAGGCAAGAGGAAGACTTGGGCGACCTCGTCATGAAGCCAATCGTCTGCACGACAAAGATGATTCGGCGCATGGGGTGGCACCCAGTCTGATCATCGACCCGGATACCATAGCACATACCGGAGTGACCCCCGATGCTACCTCACTTCCAACTAAGAAATCTCGAGGCTCGCGTACTGTTCGCTATCATTGCGGCTACAAGTACACGAAGAATTGGGCTTCCAATCGGAAAATCGTTTACAGGTGCAGTGGCTACCGTAATACAAAGTGTTCGGCTAGGCTGGAATTACGAAGGCCGGCGCATGGATTAGTGTGCGTGAATTCTCACACAAGCCCACCTCCAATCGGTACTAGTGACCACACTGTCAACGTGGTTTCAGATATGAAGGCGATGGTCGACAGGTTAACAACTACTCATATTGATATGTCGGCTAATGACATCTGGGAACAAGTTTACCTGACATTTTATTCAACCAACGGCGATCAAATTGCCGAAGGCTTGACAGAAGAACAGGTCGTCTCGCGGGTTTTCAGGATTAAGAGGAAATACTATGGTGGTGATTTTCATGGAGTTGTTGACGTGCCTCCGTTGTCAATGATTCCGAACACCAAACTATCATTCTTCCAGTTTCACCTGGTGACACCAGACAAAAAGTCCAAAGGGAAGCCTAACCGACTAATTGGGTGGGATCACCCAGCTTTGATGGATGTTCTATCGGCTCATAGTGTAACATTATTTGTGGATGGAACATTTAGATGCGTTCCAAACGGTTTCCGGCAGTGCGTGGTGGTTATGGCTGAAGATCGTGCTCGCTGCTTGTTTGTACCTGTGTTCTATGTGTTGTGCACTAATTGCAATGAAGCCACATACTGGGAAGTGTTAGACCAAATTATCAAGAGCACAGACAATAACATGCACCCAGCAGAAATAGTATGCGACTTCGAGATCGGCTTGATCAAAAATGTGAAGCACAATTTCCAAATGCAGAGGTGATTGGATGCCTCTTTCATTTTAAACAGGTTCTACGACGAAAGATGAAGAACTTATGTATTCCTGACAATGAAGTGAGGGTCGCCATGGTGAAAGGCGTGTTGGACATGTTAACTGTAATAGAGCAAGATAAAGTGGGAGTAGCTGGCATTGCGTGGGTAAAGGGAGAGATAAAGTCTAGATGTGGACGGCTTGGCTACCACTACTCGAAGCAAAAGTGGCGATCGTTCTGGGTCCATTTTAAGAAGACTTGGATGGAACGATACTCCGTGAACGAGTGGAATGTTCATGGCCTGGAGGGTACGTTGGTGGCGCGGACTAATAATCCACTTGAGCGCTTCAACAGGGAACTTAACGCGGCGTTTAGAACCCACCCGGATCTACCAACATTTGTTAAAACCATTCGCAACATATCAATTGACTACGTTCGAAAGCAGATACATACAACAATCGGACTTCGGCGGAAACCTCATCGAGCGCTACCTAACTTTGAAATACCTGTTGCTGTGGAGTTATCGAGTCTTATGACGCTGATTCTGACGTCAGTTCATCAGAAGTTGACGATGAAATCAGTGAGAGTGATCCCGACTCTATTTCAGATTTCTACGATTCTACCCATGGTGACGACAGTCCAGACAACAGCACTGTGGCCGATTAGCGACTATAGTTTCTCACCACCTAGTAGGTAGTTATCTTGATTGCTCAATGTACGAGTTTGTTCTTAGTATCCTGGATTTTTGCAAGATGCTTCTTTGTGGAGTATCAGTACCACCGAAATTTACAAAGGTTATATTTGTGCACATGTGAATACAAGAATGTGCATATTATATTCGTATCAGTTCCTCTTTGCCCGGACATTCACCATGGCATGGAGTTTTGGTCTGAAAAAACTATCAGACCAAAATCCATGTCATGTCAGAATAAGACCTTAAAAAAATCTACCTTAATTTTCAAACTCTCGTCCACAATCCTAAATTAAATGATCACATGCTCCAACAAAAGTAAAACGTACATGATACCGAGAGCGCTTGTCCGTCCAACAAATTCTTACTGCATCGGGATGAACGCCCAATTCGTCCTATTTACGCTACCTCTCTGTCGTGGAATATGATTTAATACTTGAAGCCTTCAACTTGAAGGTCTGTTATGAGATTACAAATGCGGAAACTTCGACCGCGCTGATATAGACATTCGTTGATGTTATGAATTCCGGCTAATCCGCAGTATCTTTCAAGTTAGAGAGATTAACAATCCACTTTGAACCCTCTATTGTTTTTACGTCTGACCATGCGTTAATTGTTTTGAACAGTTTGAAGTTTAGAACTGTAATCATGGGGATCACCAGGATCAGGTATTCTAGTTAAGGATTACGGGACGCATAAACTTTTGATGGATTACGGGACGCTAATCGAATATAACATGGACAGCTCTCAGCGAGAGCTGTTGAGAGTCTCACTCCCTTTATAAAGAAACGAAAAGATAGTCCACGTTATTATGGCGTAATACATGTATGCGAGTCCTGTATTTGGTCGGTGACACTGCTGTTTTGCGAAAAAAATGTTCAATACGAGTACCTTATAGAAACTATGTTTCCACTAAGATGGATGTATCGAGCATTCATACAATGTCAGAGCATCAATAGGAAAACAACGGCTCACACCATAACTCTGGAAACCCCAAGAGAACCCAAAGCACACGAGGTACATAGGGATAGTTTCGTGCACTGATGTTTAGCCATGGCTCAATGAGCCATATCTCATTATCAGCTAATCCTTTAGGACTCCAACGGTCAGAATGGAAATAAATACTATGTACTTCAAGTCAATGGATTCAGCGTACGGTAGATTTACAAGTACATTAGCAGATTTACTTGTATGTACAGTTTAAAGACAGGAATGCTTGAATCGTCATATGGCAGAATTGATGAGTAGGAATTGGTATGCACTTTTTATTATTACTAAATACAGTACAGAGTTTAGATGAGCTGGGGCTAAAGGCGACACATTTCAATTTTCCCATTATCCGGTACTCGGCTGCCAATATGTCACTCTTTCGTATCGTAATTCTTGCTGTTTTGCTGACACATGTCGGTAATGCGCTATCAACAGCGGGGGTTCACTTTCTTGCTGAAAACAAAGGTCCAGCAATACCCAAGAGATTGCTGAGGATGTACCAGTCGACCGAAACTGGTATTGAAGATAGAGTGAGCCTTGGAGCGATCACGGATGCAATGAAATCAGCCAAGTCGAATTTGATATTGAACTCGTGGTTGTACAGGAAAAAGTCTGGACTCGACGTTTTGAAAAAGTTGAACCTTGGGAATAATATCGACGATGCCCTTAAAAGCAAGAAACTTGATACGTTATGGAAATATGTCGAAAGGTTCAACATGGAGAACCCAACCAAACAGATCTCGGTTATTGACATACTTCGAAGCCACTACCAAGACGATATTGTAATGATGGCGCTTGTGAATGCGAAGCAAGTAGATAAGACGAAAACCGTCGCGAACAAGTTAGAGGCTGACCTATTCGTTGGCTGGAAGAAAAAACAAATGTCTGGAAATGACGTTTTCTCGATTCTCAAGCTTCGTGACGGAGGGTTCGAAAGTTTTACCAGCCGGAAATATGAAATCTTGGAAGACTACATTGTGTTCTGCAATGGAAAGCAAAATCAAAAAGAAAATTTGGTAAATGTATTGAAAAGGGGGTTTGGTAGCGATGATGATTTATTGTTCCATCTTGCATGGGCAAAGCCAGATCCACTCGTGAGGGAAAAAGTTGCAGAACTGCAGACAACAGTACTCCTGGAGAAAGCAGAGAACGAGATGAAGGTACTTCATATGGATGCTGGATTACATTCAATTTTGAGCAGCCAAAACTTGGTTCGACTTGAAAAGTACATCTCGAAATTGAGCATGATGTATGAGAACAAAGATGTATCATTGATAGGACTACTCATCACCAAATACGGTGATGAGGCCGTTGCTATAGCTCTAATGGACGCAAAAGCTGTTGATGGCACAAACGGTATTGCCACAAAGTTACAAGGACAGCAATTCCAAGCTTGGATGAAGAACGACAAGTCTGTTGACGAAGTCTTTGATCTACTGAAACTTAAAGGATTGGGAGTGAATGTAGTTAATAACCGAGGATTGGACACGTTAGAGGGTTATATCAACGTGATCAACCGTGAAAAGTCTACTAAGGTAACTTTGGTCGGGACATTATCCGCGCGTTTCGGCGGGGATAGCGAATTTGTGAATATGCTTGAGACAGCTATGATGCATCCACTAACTAAAGTCAAGGCGAAAGAACTGGAGACGAAACTATTTCAGCACTGGTTCGACGAAGAGGTGCATTGGAAGGTACTTCTCAAGAACAAATTCAAAGTGCTTGATGAAGAAATGGCTAACTCTGCACAGATCAGAGTTGCACATGAGTATCAAAAATTCTATGATAGCAAGATAAGCGTGCACAGCGCGAATATCGCGAATCATATTGGCTCCTAGAGAAGTATTTCATTCGTAACGGGGATATCAACACAGTGTTACTATTCCCGATCCAAGTTAGCTTTACTGAGCTTGCAGGAGGCATACGAACTAATACACGTCTCTTTGTTTAGATGACGAAGACTTTACATGTTCCGAAATCATGTTGCGTGCTTACAGTATCCGGTAGTAACACAATACCCGACATTTCATGATACGTACTTGTTAATTTAGGGCAACACTCAAGGCTTACAATATAGTAGATTGAACCTACACGGAGAGCAACTCGGACACTTTTGACTAAAAGCTATCTATTGTCCACTAGGTATACTCTGCCACTCGTGAAATCTAACTTAATGGTTGATCTGATCCACCAACTCTAGTACGACTGTCAGATTGGACGTACATTGACAGATACTGAAAAAAGACAGGTGACTACGCATTTCAGAGTTGTGCTCAGATCGATTACCCGGCCACTGCTCCAACTTCGACTTCGACAATGACAATGTACTGGAACGCGACAGGACAATCACAAATTCCTGTTGAAAGCCGCCACCCACGACTTGGCGAATTTTTCGCAAATCAACCGAAAGAGTACTGGCGCTACGTCAGTGCATCCGATTTAGGCAGCTTGTCATATTCGTACGCATCTGATGAACTTTTCACTCTACTTAAAGGCGAAGGTTTGGCGTGCCCTAAGAGTCACACGAGAAAACTCTGGGATGCCAATTATGTGGATGTACCAGTTTACGCAGACAAGAGAAGGAAGGCCATCGGACGGAGTTTCAATCTGTTTCAGGATATCTACGACTCCGCGCTTTCGAATACTAGTTCTCATGCAGAAGCAGTTGAGCAAGGAGAAACATTGGTTGCCTTTGGTACGACGACAAATTCGGCGTGGACGATTTCACGTCCGAATTCCGTGCGAACTGGGGACTTCCCAGCACGGCGCATACATTTTGCTACAATCGTGTGCAGGATATCAGAGCTGGTCGAAGGCAAGTCAAAGTGGGGCGTTGGAAGGACAAGTATCAGTTCCATTACTTCACGATGACCGACACACAACTGGCAAGTGCATCGGACCTTACGTCGACGGAGGAAGCTGCAATAATTAGCAGTACCGATCCCTCAACAAATGCACCAACTACAACGTCCACTACAACTGACACGACGGCGACTTCCACAACGAGCCCATCGACATCAACTTCAACTGACACGACAGCTCCCACGTCGAGCCCATCGACTTCTACTTCAACTGACATGACATCCCCAAGTACAGTGACCCCTGCTGACACGACAACTTCCACTTCGACCACAAGTACACCAACAACTGTCTAAGTTACATTACTAAAACAGCCGTGACATATATTGTCAAGGTGAATTCGCCCCTGTCATAGTATCTAGTGTCTATTCAAACAATAGACTCTATTGTTTGGAACTGCCCGAGCAAATCAAACATGTAGACACCAACCAATAAACAACAATACAGACATTCTTTCCAACCCGATATCTCTGTACATGTATTTACAACGTCACTTTCAAGGAAAGTGCCATTATTTCTCAGCCTTTTGCTGGTCACGGTGAGCGCAGATCTTGGCCGCCCAATTGCGCACATTCTGCTTGACTGCAGCCTCGTCGATGGTCGTGAGCTTGTGGTTGGCGAGCAAGTGCTTGCCATTGATCCAGACATCTGAAACGTGCTCGCGACCAGCCACGTACACGATGTGGCTGATGGCATTGTACATAGGGATCATCTCGATGTTGTCACATTCAACGGCAATGACATCAGCACGTTTGCCCACTTCAATGGAGCCAATGTCCTTCTCGAGACCAAGAGCGCGCGCACCGTTGAGCGTGGCCATCTGCAGGCATCAACAGCAGGTACGCTAGAGCTCTTGAGGGTCTGTGCCTTAGCTAGGATCGCAGCCAACTTCATCTCACCAAACATGTCTAGCGAGTTGTTGCTGGCGGCACCGTCCGTGCCAATGCCCACATTCACGCCACGCTTGAGCATTTCCGTGACAGGGGCGATACCCGACGCCAGCTTGAGATTAGACGATGGGCAGTGAGCTACATGAGCTCCAGCCTTCGCCACATCATCAATCTCTGAGTCCGTAAGTTGCGTCATGTGCGCACAAATGAGATGTTCAGAGAGCAGTCCCATGCGCTTCAAATTGGCCAGTGGACGTAGCTTCTGGTCGCTCTGATGGCAGCTCATAGACTGGCGGTTGAGTGTCTCACTATCGCAGCACTCGCTCTCCGTCTCATGAGGTGAATGTGCACTCGAGCCTTGTGCTCTCTCGCCAGTGCATCAGCACGCTGTCAGACTCTTGTCCGAGACAGTGTACGGTGCATGAGGTGCCATCGTCACAGTAATGAGATCATGAGAGCCAGGTGCGTACTTTTCGAGGTTCGGTTTGGCCTTAGCCAGGTAGTCGTCAGCTCCAGAGCCGTAGGGACCCGGGAATTCCATGACAACTTGGCCCACTGCACCTCGAAAGCCCGTCTCTTCCAGTACTTGACACACTTGCTCTGGGAAGAAGTACATGTCATTGCAGCACGTAGTCCCGCATCGCAGCATCTCCGCTACTGCGTGCGTCATGCCAGCCGTGATGAATTCCGGCCCCACGAACGCACCTTCTGTGGGCCAAATGTCCTGC
>VOQZ01001172.1:0-214490 GCA_008079305.1 Phytophthora palmivora | reverse complement strand
GGAAATAGGCTCGAGCTAAGGAAGTTCGTAACTTCTGTGGACGCGATGACAATCGATGAGAAGAAGACCAGCATTATTACTGCTCTGCTGTTTTAATGGAGGCGGGGACCCTGAAAGAAGGTGCGGTGAGGGCAAGAGGCAAAAAAATGCAAGCTCATTCAATCAAGAAGCAACGCTGTGAGTGTACGAAGGAAATGCTACTGGTGATCATTCCGAATAGTACGAAATTACAACTAACTCCGTATCTATTGATAGATCCAATTGAACTTGCGTGTGTTTACGAGCGTATAGACAATGTGCGAACTTTATGAGAACAATAACTTTTGACCGTCTTCGGCTTCTCATTGGACCACGAAAACTCCATTTTGGCTTCCTCGTGAAATTTTATCTGGACAGACAATAAACAAAATTCCGAACTTAAGAAATTTTCCAACTTACTACATCGGACACTACAGGTTTAACTAGCAAAGCTACTGCTTGGATAGATCAGATCGAGATCTTTCGATTGAGCCATCAATCGCCGAGACCGTTTTTTAAGTAACATTTCGTTCTGCGTCGTCTCATATGAAGAATGCGCACTGAATGAAGAATTGGTACACGTCCTCGTGACCCACACCACATCTACGCAAATACATTGACCCCAGAAATTTGCCCCAATCTCGCACCGGATAAGTCTGTGATAATTGTTTTACACTTATTTTTTATCTAGACCACTTAATGTATTTATGATTTTTACCCTATAGGTGTATACTAGGTAGTTTACGCTGTGACGATGAGGATTCCATTTATTTCCTAGAAATAAGAGCGATTAAGAAAGGTTAACACGACTGACATTGAATGGTGGCCATCCACTAATCCATCTAACGAGGATTGATAACCACAGAGTAGCCACCCACGAGGAGTGGCATCCCCTGGATTACGTGAGTAAACCCCCACGGATGATGCTAAATAACGACTAGATGAAGCTGGTTTTAGCAGCACGAAGATAAGCTAAATTCATTTTCACATTTACCTCTCCCCCGCAAGTCCCTCTCCAGCAAGGCCGCGCGGGCCAGATCAGCCCCTCTGCAAGCCAAGGGCGCATCAAGGTATCAGTGGGGTTCGAAAGCCCCTTAAGTAGAAGCAGAGCTCGAGCGCCTAGGAGCTATTACTGATGATATTGGCATGAATCCAATGCGCAAGGGGGCATCAACGTTTTGTTCCTCTTGGCCAACTGCCTGTCCACCTTCCGTTGCTGTCCATTTTCGTACTGGATGGTCGATGGGAGGCATGCAAGACCAATACTTGCGGCATGAAGCAGCTGGAGATACGTTTATTGGCCAAACCGCTAGTGGTCTTCCTTTTCTTCAGCCAGAATTTGCCATCCTCACTCCTCATTGTCACTCGTGACGAAAAGGTGAAGCAAGCAAAGCAGATTTGATTCCAAGCTTGCCTGAGCATGTTGAGTTTGTGATTGAACTTGCATTGGCCTCGCTGATTTACCACATCGATTTCTGCATGAACAATCACCCACTGAACACCCTCTTGACCAATCCCACTTTTCACTAATGCTGAGTAAATGCTAGAACTACCGTCCCGCACAAGGACATCGTCATCAGAATCTAACATGCAGCCTACTGATGTGTTTCCTCATGTCCCAATTTTAAAGCAAAATTCGAGCAGCGCGAAATGAGCTAAAGAACGATGCCGAAATGCGAAAGGCTGATATGTAAACGATCGCCGAGTCACAAGACACCCTTTATGAACGTTAATATCGAGAGTTACCTCATTTCGTGAGGAGCGTGCAAGTCAGTCTGGCGTTCCTACCTGTGACAGCATGGTGTCGTCTATAATGAAGCGATTAGAGAATGACTTTTTTTAACTCTTCCGTACACGAAATGACACTGGTAATACTGATGGTCTCAATTCCGAAAATGATACTACAGCTGACGCTGAGGGAGAAGATCTTTTCTCTATTGATGATAGTTGTGCATTTTCCTATCCTGTTTATAATTGGGGTGGTGGTATGCATCTCTTCCTACTTGACATGCATCTACCATTTAGAAAAGTGGAACAGGTATGAATGTACTGGTGTTGCGGTGACGCTGCAAAAAAATTGCCACCACTTTGTCAAATTCGCCCTGTAGACCTTATTGATTCAAATCAATGAAAACGACTAAAGTTACGAATGACGAAATTTGAACGTGCGGCTAGGGTTCTTGGCTAGCAGCAACAAATATTACCTTGACGGATGCTGCTGTCGTGTTAAAGCAGTATAAATCGGCCATCGAAATGCCTAGAGAAACACAGTAAAACAGGAAACGTCGTCGTGGTTAGCTCGTGTGGATGTCTGTAGCAACATTATTCATAACGAAAGCAAGATGCATCATTGTTGATAGTTCCAATGTGCAGTAAGCAGCATTTGATAACATCTTGAAGGGTAATTGTCTAGAATATGGTTCCATTGCTTTTGTGGATCTGCGCATCATCATAACGACTCCGCCTACCGTAGCGTGAATGCTGTTTTCTCTCGAATTTTAATAGTATCCTCTCGCATTTTATCATGCTAAAAAACAGCATTTATTCTGAGAATTCCGCCCACGAGTGATATTTTTGCAATAGAAAATCGTCTCAATGGTTACTTTGAAACCCTTAATGTATTCACAAAAATTATTCGTGTATTGTGGATACGAAAAATCTAATAAGTTTTCAACGAAAAAAATATAAATAATCAAATAATTAATTTTCGGTTAGCTTTTTTGAAGGTCTTATTCTGGCATGGCATGGAAGATGATCTGATGATTTGTGAGCCAACAATTCAACGATGACCGGATTTTTGGTCGGGGTATTGTAACACTTCCTCACTCTGGCACGCCATCGACGACACTATCGCGTTGCCGACGCGGTGGCATGTTGATCTCACTGTCGTTTTCGCTTGATTCAGCGCAACCGCGCTCCGTACGGTATTCTCCACAGACCCAATTTGTGCTAGCTGCCATACTGGATGAGGAGTTGGTCCCCGAAGGCAAGAGGAAGACTTGGGCGACCTCGTCATGATGCCAATCGTCTGCACAACAAAGATGATTCGGCGCATGGGGTGGCACCCAGTCTGATCATCGACCCGGATACCATAGCACATACCGGAGTGACCCCCGATGCTACCTCACTTCCAACTAAGAAATCTCGAGGCTCGCGTACTGTTCGCTATCATTGCGGCTACAAGTACACGAAGAATTGGGCTTCCAATCGGAAAATCGTTTACAGGTGCAGTGGCTACCGTAATACAAAGTGTTCGGCTAGGCTGGAATTACGAATGCCGGCGCATGGATTAGTGTGCGTGAATTCTCACACAGCCCACCTCCAATCGGTACTAGTGACCACACTGTAACGTGGTTTCAGATATGAAGGCGATGGTCGACAGGTTAACAACTACTCATATTGATATGTCGGCTAATGACATCTGGGAACAAGTTTACCTGACATTTTATTCAACCAACGGCGATCAAATTGCCGAAGGCTTGACAGAAGAACAGGTCGTCTCGCGGGTTTTCAGGATTAAGAGGAAATACTATGGTGGTGATTTTCATGGAGTTGTTGACGTGCCTCCGTTGTCAATGATTCCGAACACCAAACTATCATTCTTCCAGTTTCACCTGGTGACACCAGACAAAAAGTCCAAAGGGAAGCCTAACCGACTAATTGGGTGGGATCACCCAGCTTTGATGGATGTTCTATCGGCTCATAGTGTAACATTATTTGTGGATGGAACATTTAGATGCGTTCCAAACGGTTTCCGGCAGTGCGTGGTGGTTATGGCTGAAGATCGTGCTCGCTGCTTGTTTGTACCTGTGTTCTATGTGTTGTGCACTAATTGCAATGAAGCCACATACTGGGAAGTGTTAGACCAAATTATCAAGAGCACAGACAATAACATGCACCCAGCAGAAATAGTATGCGACTTCGAGATCGGCTTGATCAAAAATGTGAAGCACAATTTCCAAATGCAGAGGTGATTGGATGCCTCTTTCATTTTAAACAGGTTCTACGCCGAAAGATGAAGAACTTATGTATTCCTGACAATGAAGTGAGGGTCGCCATGGTGAAAGGCGTGTTGGACATGTTAACTGTAATAGAGCAAGATAAAGTGGGAGTAGCTGGCATTGCGTGGGTAAAGGGAGAGATAAAGTCTAGATGTGGACGGCTTGGCTACCACTACTCGAAGCAAAAGTGGCGATCGTTCTGGGTCCATTTTAAGAAGACTTGGATGGAACGATACTCCGTGAACGAGTGGAATGTTCATGGCCTGGAGGGTACGTTGGTGGCGCGGACTAATAATCCACTTGAGCGCTTCAACAGGGAACTTAACGCGGCGTTTAGAACCCACCCGGATCTACCAACATTTGTTAAAACCATTCGCAACATATCAATTGACTACGTTCGAAAGCAGATACATACAACAATCGGACTTCGGCGGAAACCTCATCGAGCGCTACCTAACTTTGAAATACCTGTTGCTGTGGAGTTATCGAGTCTTATTGACGCTGATTCTGACGTCAGTTCATCAGAAGTTGACGATGAAATCAGTGAGAGTGATCCCGACTCTATTTCAGATTTCTACGATTCTACCCATGGTGACGACAGTCCAGACAACAGCACTGTGGCCGATTAGCGACTATAGTTTCTCACCACCTAGTAGGTAGTTATCTTGATTGCTCAATGTACGAGTTTGTTCTTAGTATCCTGGATTTTTGCAAGATGCTTCTTTGTGGAGTATCAGTACCACCGAAATTTACAAAGGTTATATTTGTGCACATGTGAATACAAGAATGTGCATATTATATTCGTATCAGTTCCTCTTTGCCCGGACATTCACCATGGCATGGAGTTTTGGTCTGAAAAAACTATCAGACCAAAATCCATGTCATGTCAGAATAAGACCTTAAAAAAATCTACCTTAATTTTCAAACTCTCGTCCACAATCCTAAATTAAATGATCACATGCTCCAACAAAAGTAAAACGTACATGATACCGAGAGCGCTTGTCCGTCCAACAAATTCTTACTGCATCGGGATGAACGCCCAATTCGTCCTATTTACGCTACCTCTCTGTCGTGGAATATGATTTAATACTTGAAGCCTTCAACTTGAAGGTCTGTTATGAGATTACAAATGCGGAAACTTCGACCGCGCTGATATAGACATTCGTTGATGTTATGAATTCCGGCTAATCCGCAGTATCTTTCAAGTTAGAGAGATTAACAATCCACTTTGAACCCTCTATTGTTTTTACGTCTGACCATGCGTTAATTGTTTTGAACAGTTTGAAGTTTAGAACTGTAATCATGGGGATCACCAGGATCAGGTATTCTAGTTAAGGATTACGGGACGCATAAACTTTTGATGGATTACGGGACGCTAATCGAATATAACATGGACAGCTCTCAGCGAGAGCTGTTGAGAGTCTCACTCCCTTTATAAAGAAACGAAAAGATAGTCCACGTTATTATGGCGTAATACATGTATGCGAGTCCTGTATTTGGTCGGTGACACTGCTGTTTTGCGAAAAAAATGTTCAATACGAGTACCTTATAGAAACTATGTTTCCACTAAGATGGATGTATCGAGCATTCATACAATGTCAGAGCATCAATAGGAAAACAACGGCTCACACCATAACTCTGGAAACCCCAAGAGAACCCAAAGCACACGAGGTACATAGGGATAGTCTCGTGCACTGATGTTTAGCCATGCCTCAATGAGCCATATCTCATTATCAGCTAATCCTTTGGGACTCCAACGGTCAGAATGGAAATAAATACTATGTACTTCAAGTCAATGGATTCAGCGTACGGTAGATTTACAAGTACATTAGCAGATTTACTTGTATGTACAGTTTAAAGACAGGAATGCTTGAATCGTCATATGGCAGAATTGATGAGTAGGAATTGGTATGCACTTTTTATTATTACTAAGTACAGTACAGAGTTTAGATGAGCTGGGGCTAAAGGCGACACATTTCAATTTTCCCATTATCCGGTACTCGGCTGCCAATATGTCACTCTTTCGTATCGTAATTATTGCTGTTTTGCTGACACATGTCGGTAATGCGCTATCAACAGCGGGGGTTCACTTTCTTGCTGAAAACAAAGGTCCAGCAATACCCAAGAGATTGCTGAGGATGTACCAGTCGACCGAAACTGGTATTGAAGATAGAGTGAGCCTTGGAGCGATCACGGATGCAATGAAATCAGCCAAGTCGAATTTGATATTGAACTCGTGGTTGTACAGGAAAAAGTCTGGACTCTACGTTTTGAAAAAGTTGAACCTTGGGAATAATATCGACGATGCCCTTAAAAGCAAGAAACTTGATACGTTATGGAAATATGTCGAAAGGTTCAACAAGGAGAACCCAACCAAACAGATCTCGGTTATTGACATACTTCGAAGCCACTACCAAGACGATATTGTAATGATGGCGCTTGTGAATGCGAAGCAAGTAGATAAGACGAAAACCGTCGCGAACAAGTTAGAGGCTGACCTATTCGTTGGCTGGAAGAAAAACAAATGTCTGGAAATGACGTTTTCTCGATTCTCAAGCTTCGTGACGGAGGGTTCGAAAGTTTTACCAGCCGGAAATATGAAATCTTGGAAGACTACATTGTGTTCTGCAATGGAAAGCAAAATCAAAAAGAAAATTTGGTAAATGTATTGAAAAGGGGGTTTGGTAGCGATGATGATTTATTGTTCCATCTTGCATGGGCAAAGCCAGATCCACTCGTGAGGGAAAAAGTTGCAGAACTGCAGACAACAGTACTCCTGGAGAAAGCAGAGAACGAGATGAAGGTACTTCATATGGATGCTGGATTACATTCAATTTTGAGCAGCCAAAACTTGGTTCGACTTGAAAAGTACATCTCGAAATTGAGCATGATGTATGAGAACAAAGATGTATCATTGATAGGACTACTCATCACCAAATACGGTGATGAGGCCGTTGCTATAGCTCTAATGGACGCAAAAGCTGTTGATGGCACAAACGGTATTGCCACAAAGTTACAAGGACAGCAATTCCAAGCTTGGATGAAGAACGACAAGTCTGTTGACGAAGTCTTTGATCTACTGAAACTTAAAGGATTGGGAGTGAATGTAGTTAATAACCGAGGATTGGACACGTTAGAGGGTTATATCAACGTGATCAACCGTGAAAAGTCTACTAAGGTAACTTTGGTCGGGACATTATCCGCGCGTTTCGGCGGGGATAGCGAATTTGTGAATATGCTTGAGACAGCTATGATGCATCCACTAACTAAAATCAAGGCGAAAGAACTGGAGACGAAACTATTTCAGCACTGGTTCGACGAAGAGGTGCATTGGAAGGTACTTCTCAAGAACAAATTCAAAGTGCTTGATGAAGAAATGGCTAACTCTGCACAGATCAGAGTTGCACATGAGTATCAAAAATTCTATGATAGCAAGATAAGCGTGCACAGCGCGAATATCGCGAATCATATTGGCTCCTAGAGAAGTATTTCATTCGTAACGGGGATATCAACACAGTGTTACTATTCCCGATCCAAGTTAGCTTTACTGAGCTTGCAGGAGGCATACGAACTAATACACGTCTCTTTGTTTAGATGACGAAGACTTTACATGTTCCGATATCATGTTGCGTGCTTACAGTATCCGGTAGTAACACAATACCCGACATTTCATGATACGTACTTGTTAATTTAGGGCAACACTCAAGGCTTACAATATAGTAGATTGAACCTACACGGAGAGCAACTCGGACACTTTTGACTAAAAGCTATCTATTGTCCACTAGGTATACTCTGCCACTCGTGAAATCTAACTTAAATGGTTGATCTGATCCACCAACTCTAGTACGACTGTCAGATTGGACGTACATTGACAGATACTGAAAAAAGACTGGTGACTACGCATTTCAGAGTTGTGCTCAGATCGATTACCCGGCCACTGCTCCAACTTCGACTTCGACAATGACAATGTACTGGAACGCGACAGGACAATCACAAATTCCTGTTGAAAGCCGCCACCCACGACTTGGCGAATTTTTCGCAAATCAACCGAAAGAGTACTGGCGCTACGTCAGTGCATCCGATTTAGGCAGCTTGTCGTATTCGTACGCATCTGATGAACTTTTCACTCTACTTAAAGGCGAAGGTTTGGCGTGCCCTAAGAGTCACACGAGAAAACTCTGGGATGCCAATTATGTGGATGTACCAGTTTACGCAGACAAGAGAAGGAAGGCCATCGGACGGAGTTTCAATCTGTTTCAGGATATCTACGACTCCGCGCTTTCGAATACTAGTTCTCATGCAGAAGCAGTTGAGCAAGGAGAAACATTGGATTGCCTTTGGTACGACGACAAATTCGGCGTGGACGATTTCACGTCCGAATTCCGTGCGAACTGGGGACTTCCCAGCACGGCGCATACATTTTGCTACAATCGTGTGCAGGATATCAGAGCTGGTCGAAGGCAAGTCAAAGTGGGGCGTTGGAAGGACAAGTATCAGTTCCATTACTTCACGATGACCGACACACAACTGGCAAGTGCATCGGACCTTACGTCGACGGAGGAAGCTGCAATAATTAGCAGTACCGATCCCTCAACAAATGCACCAACTACAACGTCCACTACAACTGACACGACGGTGACTTCCACATCGAGCCCATCGACATCAACTTCAACTGACACGACAGCTCCCACGTCGAGCCCATCGACTTCTACTTCAACTGACATGACATCCCCAAGTACAGTGACACCTGCTGACACGACAACTTCCACTTCGACCACAAGTACACCAACAACTGTCTAAGTTACATTACTAAACAGCCGTGACATATATTGTCAAGGTGAATTCGCCCCTGTCATAGTATCTAGTGTCTATTCAAACAATAGACTCTATTGTTTGGAACTGCCCGAGCAAATCAAACATGTAGACACCAACCAATAAACAACAATACAGACATTCTTTCCAACCCGATATCTCTGCACATGTATTTACAACGTCACTTTCAAGGAAAGTGCCATTATTTCTCAGCCTTTTGCTGGTCACGGTGAGCGCAGATCTTGGCCGCCCAATTGCGCACATTCTGCTTGACTGCAGCCTCGTCGATGGTCGTGAGCTTGTGGTTGGCGAGCAAGTGCTTGCCATTGATCCAGACATCAGAAACGTGCTCGCGACCAGCCACGTACACGATGTGGCTGATGGCATTGTACATAGGGATCATCTCGATGCTGTCACATTCAACGGCAATGACATCAGCACGCTTGCCCACTTCAATGGAGCCAATGTCCTTCTCGAGACCAAGAGCGCGCGCACCGTTGAGCGTGGCCATCTGTAGAGCATCAACAGCAGGTACGCTGGAGCTCTTGAGGGTCTGTGCCTTAGCTAGGATCGCAGCCAACTTCATCTCACCAAACATGTCTAGCGAGTTGTTGCTGGCGGCACCGTCCGTGCCAATGCCCACATTCACGCCACGCTTGAGCATTTCCGTGACAGGGGCGATACCCGACGCCAGCTTGAGGTTAGACGATGGGCAGTGAGCTACATGAGCTCCAGCCTTCGCCACATCATCAATCTCTGAGTCCGTAAGTTGCGTCATGTGCGCACAAATGAGATGTTCAGAGAGCAGTCCCATGCGCTTCAAATTGGCCAGTGGACGTAGCTTCTGGTCGCTCTGATGGCAGCTCATAGACTGGCGGTTGAGTGTCTCACTATCGCAGCACTCGCTCTCCGTCTCATGGAGGTGAATGTGCACTCGAGCCTTGTGCTCTCTCGCCAGTGCATCAGCACGCTGTAGACTCTTGTCCGAGACAGTGTACGGTGCATGAGGTGCCATCGTCACAGTAATGAGATCATGACAGCCAGGTGCGTACTTTTCGAGGTTCGGTTTGGCCTTAGCCAGGTAGTCGTCAGCTCCAGAGCCGTAGGGACCCGGGAATTCCATGACAACTTGGCCCACTGCACCTCGAAAGCCCGTCTCTTCCAGTACTTGACACACCTGCTCTGGGAAGAAGTACATGTCATTGCAGCACGTAGTCCCGCATCGCAGCATCTCCGCTACTGCGTGCGTCATGCCAGCCGTGATGAATTCCGGCCCCACGAACGCACCTTCTGTGGGCCAAATGTCCTGCATCAGCCAGTCACACAGCGGCTTGTCGTCTGCCAGTCCACGCAGCAGCGTCATGGCCGAGTGCGTGTGTAGATTCACGAGACCAGGCGTGACAATGTGGTCCGGTAGATGACGTTCTTCGGTGCCCACGTAAAGTCGCTGGGCTTCATCACGAGGCATCAACGCTACGATCCGCGCGTTGTCAATGACAATGGCATGACCAGATAGAACCACGTCACGTGGGACCACGGGAATCACGTGCGCCGCGTAGATGATAAGATCTACACGCTGCTTGGAGCAGGAATCGATTGGGGTTTGATGAGGCGGCATTGCTAATGATTGACTTCTGAAGTTTCGTCACGAATGGCTGCACTGAGACGATGTTTCATTGGATGAAATGATTTTAGACGATATATCATTGGATGAAATTGAGTTCTTATTCGGTTGCCAGCTGAACACTTTACCTGATCGATGCCTCTCGATGTTTTCATCATTTCCACCACTTTCGCCATGCATCATATTCAAACTCGGCCACTTCACAGGACATTGCAAGTACGAGAACCAACACATCAGGTGTCGAGCTAGTTCAATGTTGCGACCAGGAACTAAAAAACTTTCCTGTTTTCTACGCCAAACTCGCATACCGAAACTCCTATCTTAGTAACTGTATTTCTTCAGCACAGCACTGGTGTTCTATTCCACATATGCGCGATATTGTTGCCGATGTTGGTTCTCAAAGTCTCGAGTCCATATTCAACATTCAACTACAGGAATTCCTGACATCGAAGTATACTTGCCAGCATCAATGAAAGTGTGCACAGGCTGCACCTTGATGTCCAAGTCGTCTAATAGCTTGATGCCTTCTCTCGAGCCCATTTCCGAATGGCTAAATCGTTTTTATTTACTGGGTACCGTGCTCGTGTGTATCTCTTGAATTAATTTACTCAGTGCATCACTCATTAGATCAATATTTGTATCCGGAAACTTCACCAGCACGTGAACTTCGGCAACGGATGTACACAGGTCTGACATACCCCAAACATTTTAAAAGATTTCCCTTTCAGCTCATTAGATATTTTACTAGCCACACCTAATCTTTTACCACGCATTAGCCCTCGATGCAGGAGAAAACTGTTGTTCATTTTCCATGACGCCATACTTTTCATCGTTCTTGACCATCACCTTCAGATATACTTGTCGATAATGTCGTACGTTCCCTCGACGATGATCTCAAACAGCATAGTAACCATCTTGCCACCAGTTGTTAGTTCTCAAATTGTGAATTACGATCAAATTCACCAAATCAGGTCGATTCACAAAATAGACAGAATAGCTCGCGATTTGGCTTCGCCGGCGATTTAGCTTGAGCGATGCCTAGCACATCCACTATGAGGTCGTCACTATTAAGATCGTTCTTAAGGGAAATGACGACTCGAGAAAAAGTCAATAGATGAACATGTACTGCAATCGATCCAGTCGTCTTGATCCAGCGATTTGGCATGAATTCCCTGCTTTCCATGCGGTTCGAGCATAAGTCTTAGAGGTACGTTCGCATGTAAAGTTTCAGCGATGGGTTGTTGTAGGTCGATCGGGATGTTCTTAAGCATAAGGAGCGCTCCGTCATATTCTTCGCGTCGATCAAGTGTAATCTACTAGTACAGCCGGTTGTAAAGTAGTCGATCCCGTCTTCAGTCGCACAACGGAGCCACACACTCTCCATTGGTACAAGCCTTGGAGAGGTCACACGCTTTTAAACTGCTTGGTAGCCGTCAAACTCAAGAAAGCAGAGCTAGAACATGTACAAATAAACGGTACACCCAACCAAATCTCGCAAGCATTTGTAGGCATGTAAATGATACCAACAGCGATGCCCTCCATGAGGAACTAGTTGTGTCTATCTCTGGAGCAACTCGCAAACATTTTCTAGGTTTGCCTTCTCTCGCCAAAACAAATTCTCATTTGTGCTACATTGGAATCTCATTACTAGTATCCATATGATGCAGGATTACGGGACGCAACAATGTGGCATTTTACAATATCAAACGAAATCTTGGATTATGGGACGCTGGCTGCCCTGCACTCGCACTTTAAAAATGTGAGATAAGATAAATAGTTCTCGTTATTAAATAATCCAAACGAGGTACAGTATACCTCTGTGTATTGTACAGTGCTTTCGTGTCTGTGAGGAACTGCTTTGGTCAAGAGTGACACTGTAGACACATTAACGGTCCGTTAATAACGGAGGAGGCCGTACATGTAGATCCGGGCACTCACCTTCACAGCGATTCAACATACGGAACGGGAGAACGCGCTCTTATAATACCCAAACACGTCACAGTAAATTATGCATGTATTATTACACGTTGACAAAGGTAGTGACATAACACTTAAACCTCAGCTTAATCACTTCGCAATTCGCTAACCAGCCCTCAGTGATCGCTATTATGCGTTTCTACCAAGTTGCACTCTTAGTTGCTGCTGTTCTTCTGCCAAACGTTGAACGGGTCACCTCCGTGGACCTGACCGCCACCGGCTATCCGACTGTGACAATCCATTCCCTTGCTGACCAGCAGAATGGCGTCGCTCCTAAAGTGTTGCTGAGATGGTAGATTTGAAATTGGAACAGATACGGAACGGATCGGGTTTTGGATCGGGACTACCTTATTAAGAGAATTATAAATTAAACAGTACGTGACAGAGGGTTGATGGCATTCACAGTTTAACGCAAATCTAAATGCTACTAGAATATGCAACTAGATTGACTCATGGACTGTAACGGGGTTACATGAACCCAGAAAGGGTACCGCCTTTAGAAGTAGACTAGAGTTCTGGGCGCCCGCTTCGCGGACGCTAAAACCACGATTATTGGAACGGGGGATCGTATCATCGTAAAAACAGTCAAAATCCCGTTTTAATTGTATTTAAACGAATTGAAGCGGGTTTGTGGTTAGTGGGATATTTAAGCTAAAGCAAATTTTCAACTATATCCTGGTAACATGTGTTAATCAATAATTGATGGACATACTCAAATGGTGTATCATTTAATCGCACCTGCGCCAAGTCTAGTTGTACTGTCGTGTAGTAGCTACATTGTTTGCTTCACCTTCGATGCAACATTCGCAAAGCCTTGTTTTCCCTGAATCCGCGTGACGCAGCCTAACAACATCGCACTTCTTCATTTTGTTCACCACACTCAATTGCTCAGCACACTTCAAATTTTAACGTCTTTACTGGTAGGGCTTATAACCTAATAACAGAAAGGTTTAGTTCATTACGACTTAAAAACTAATGCTGATGCGAGCTCTATAATATTGAATTGAGTATTGCAACCCTTTGTTCATATCGTGTTTGGTTTTATATTGTAACAACGTTTATTGAGGCTGTCAATCACTGAAAATTCAAAGGAAACAGCATATAAGCTGGGCTGTTGTTCCATGTTAGGGTTTCTTAACAAAACTATCTGAACATCATGTTAAAACACTATTTTAGCAATTGCAATCGGTTTTGTCGTCACTTCTTGGGGCGTAAGACAAACAACTCAACGACATTACCATGACTCTGCCGCCTTGCATGCTCGGGAAAACACATCTGAATTGAATTTAACTGACCCGTGTTGAAATCTCCTACTTCATGTCGAACACTGTTTTCAACTGTGCTCACCGTAAATAATCATATTTTCGTAGGGAAACTTTGGCCAGTTGTTAGTTGTAAATTATTTCATTGTGTGTTACGGCGAATTATTCCGCTCACTAACAGTTTACTTTAAATAGTACTGTAGTACGCTGTCAAGGATGCGCTGATAAACTTTGTGTTCATGTTGTTCTAGCACATTTCCATACGTACTTGTATATTTTACTTGTGTTGAAGCTTTGGAAGATATACATGCAGTCATTAATATTGAATCTCAAGTATTGGGTCGGGAAATGCTTTTGGAATAGGAATATCTACCTTCTGGTATTGATGCTTGGTGATTCTCATCGCTAGCACCGGTAGTGCATCTACACACCATTTGAGAAGCAATAATACAACGCCAAGAATACGATTCTATTTTATCTTGTCACTAAAATACTTCGGTGTGTTGCTATTCTGACACCTTTTGGAATTGCACTTGGAGCACTGCTGGAATAAGCTGAGCGCAACTGATAGGTGTGCAACTACTTACTCGTATTAATTGAGCTCCGTTCAGCGCAATTTGAATGACTCTGCCACTAAGCATATAGCTATCGGATTGAACTGTATCAAGAATTCAACTGGACGATCACATTGACCAACTACGGATATTTGTCTAGTAGCTTTATAATCGCGCATCTCGAGCTTTGATCTACATTATATGACGTTCGAATTAGTGCAGTGAACATGAAAATCAATAGGCGGCAGTCTAACAACCTTAGCCAGGATGGGTTACCTCTTTTTCAGTAATCAACTTATCTATTGTTAAACCATCCTCCAACTTGGCGAACACGTAGAAGACGCAGCACTCGACGCCGGCGTTTTGCGCCAGTTGTCGACTCAAAGCCCAGCAATTAACATTTTGACAATATTCTGTGTAGATGGAGGTTTTATGGTAGAGGCTAACAACTTGTTAAAACCCGCATAAGGCGTCTACACTGTACACAGTATACAAATAGAAGGCCATACCACAATGTTAAAACCCGCGGGCTTGGTTGGTGTGACCCACAGGAAAGTACATCCGTATTTAATCGAGTCAATCGGACCTATCCGAGAATAATTTCGAATTTTAGCCAATCAAAATTTTGTGACCTCCGTGCGCGGACCACGGACGGACAGACGGACAGACATTTTGTCGTTTTAAAGATAGTGAACTAGCGCTCTGGGCGCCCGCTACGCGGACGCTTGGACATGGTTGGTCCCAGTAGTTTGGTTAAGGTTAATAAAGACCTGTAAGTTGGAAATAATTGTAGGTTCAAGTTTTTAACATGAAAACCACAAAGATAAAAAGTAAGAGATTTTATTCATGAAAATATGAAATTATGCACTTAAAAATCGAAGATCTCCCGATAGACGATGTTCTTGGTGTGTATGTTCCCGTCTTCGTCGATGGCTTCCGGGTCCACTACTATCTTGATCGCCTTCCGTGAAGTCACCCTCGACAACGCTACGTACAGCTGTCCATGCGCGAACACAGGGACTCGAGGTAGATCCCCACGTGGTGGATAGATTGTCCTTGGGCCTTGTTGATCGTCATCGCAAAAGCCGGAACCACAGGAAACTGTTTTCGCCGAAGCTTGAACGGGAATTCCTTGTCGTCATCTTCATTGTAGAAGATGATACGAGGAATGAATACGCGCTTTCCCTTGAACGGCCCTGACATAATCGTAGCTTCAATGCTTCGCTCACTCAGTGACACTACTCGAAGTCGTGTTCCGTTACACAACCCTGCGTCGCTGTTCAGGTTGCGAATCATAATGATTGGAGTTCCAACTTTCAATACAATCCGGTGTGGTGGAATGCCGGAGAAATTCAGAGAGTTCAAGAACTCTGGCTCAAACATGTTTGGATCCGCAACACCTTCGAGACTGTCAACAGAGAGGTACTCTTTCGTTTCTCCTGAAAGACGCTCCGAGACCATGTCGTTAATTCGCCTTACACTTGCGTTCGTTGGTGCTAAAATGGCTCGTTCAACGAAGTACTCATCCGGCAGATTGTCGTCACCAACGCCTGGATACACTGCATCAATAAGCGCGTTGACATTTCGCTTTCGCCTGTCCTCATCAGGATCATCAACACCTCGATCAGGAGGTGTTTCCGTTGGCGGTAGTAGATTGAAGTTTGGAGGTGCTTCCATGGTTTCGTTCTCCTTGGTTTCTTCGTCATCCCATCGATCTTCCGCTTGTGCACCTGGTACAATGCACATGTCGCGTGGAAGACATATGTCGTTCTCACTGATGTCGGAGTTAACCGGATATCGACCCTCTCCAATCTGAAGTAAGAAGTCGGAAAACTCGGCCAATTCAGCGGCGCTTGCTGGGTCCGGAGCCGTCTGAACACGCATGTTCTCAGTCAGACGCACTTGTTGTAAATGGCTCCACAGCGGGGAAGACTTGAAGCAAGCCTCCAGCGTTTCAGCCCGAGTCGCATCCTTCAAGACAGGCAGGATCTGTCGATGGTCTCCACTGAAAACCATGACCTTGCCTCCGAATGGCTCCAACTCGTTCTTCATAATATCCCGGAACGACCGATCCACAGCTTCGAAACACGCTCGATGCATCATAAGAGCTTCATCCCAGATGATTAAACTTGCCTTGCGGATCAGTTCTGCCTTTTGACTCTGCCAAGACAGGCTACATGTCGAAAACTCAGACAGTTTAAGCGGGATCCGAAACGTAGAATGTGCCGTGTGTCCTCCTGTCAACAACGTCGCTGCGATTCCACTGGAAGCCACTGCTATCGCCACTTTTCTCTGTAGACGAACATGAGCAAGTACCTGCTCCAGCAAGAACGATTTACCAGTTCCCCCCGGGCCGTCCACGAAAAACAGCTTCTGTCCACCGACTGGGTGGTTTACAGCTTCGATGACTTGGTCAAAAATGTCTTTCTGGTTCTCGTTCATCTGATCCGCAAGCGTCGCAGTTCTCTCAAGGTCGTCCGGTTCGTACGCCGCTACCTCCTGTGCGACAATATCCATAGGATCCGCAGACTGCCGAGCGACTTCATCAGAAACATCGCTGTACGTTTCAAGATCAGGAAGGCCATACATACTCAGCGTTTTTCCGTTCGAAATCAGATAGTCCGCCAACCACATCAGGCACTTATACTCTGCCATGCGCCAGCTAACTTCCTCGTCACGGTCAATGTTATTTTGCGCGTCTCTTTCCTGGATGGATCTGAAAAAGTCTTCTGACAAATCCTTTTTAAACCGATCCCACAGAGCAGAAGCATGGTCAGGTAGCGAGTAAACCAAAATGATTCCCAAAAGTTGGCGCAAAGCGGATGGCATCTTAAACGAAACTGCCTCAGCTAAGCATTCTTCCCACTCTTGATCATTCTCCAAATACCCAGCAGCCAGTGCTGCGTCGTGAAAGGTATCGTAAACCACTCCATTCACTGTGCGAATATCTTCGAATGATTTGGGTGATCGCCGATGGCACAGTAGAAGCCTAAGGTAAAACCGCTCTGGGTCTTGTGGCGAGACGTGTACCAATCTACCCAGCGAAGCAACGTATCTTCTGTACGGTACCCAATACTTCAACCGACCATCCCACCTGTACTTCACAGGCACATCCTTGTACAGCAAATCAGCGGTCCCTTCTAGGTCTTGCATACACAAATTGAAAAACGCAGTCAACTTCGTTCGATCTCCTCGCCGGACCAAGTTCTGAAGCTGTGGAGTCGTTGCATGATCTCGATACGTGACCAGACTCATTCCTTCCAGGTGGATAGGAAGATTCACAACGGCATGTGAAGAACCTTGTGTGGGAAAGCCGAATAGCCGCATGCAAGCCTCTACCGGAGAAATATAGCGACCCAGTAAGTACTGGAGAATCTCGTTCGCCTGAATTTCCTCTCCTTCAATAGTGATCGTCGTCATATCCGAACCCTTGTAGACGTACTTGTAGATGTACTTCATCGCCTTGTTTGTAGCGCATACTTCTACGTTGATGTGACAGTCATATTTCTGCGATAGGAATGGGTTGTAAGGTACGACCCACTGGTTGATCTTTGCGTTATCCCACACCTTCCCCTTGTGACTCAGAATCCCTTCAGGTCGACGACGTCTCCTATACGTAGGATACTTATCCTCAACCATTATCGTTTCTTCTGCGAACTGTTTGGGGAATTTCTTGGAGCATTTACCGTTCTTCATGCAGGGGCAGTTAGGGTTTTGTTGCCCACATGGACCGTGCAACATATTTGAAATGACGGTTTCGTAGAGTTCAGGGTGTGTCTCCTTGTCTGGAAGCTCGGCTGACGTCAAGCGGTCGACATCCTCCGCCGTTACGGGCTTGTCTTCCGGTCGCATAATCAGCAGGATATGGGCGTGTGGTAGACCACGTTTTTGGTATTCCACCACGTGAATCCGGGCAGCTACAACGCCCAGTAGACCTTCGTCGAGGTCCTTGTTGAGGGTCTTCAGCTTCTGCATGAACACACGCGCAACAATGTCCGGTCGATCAGATGCCTTCTCTCCAGGTCTAAGATTTTCCTTAATTTCAGGCCAGTTCGGGTTACACGTCATGGTGGTGAACAGATTGGGTGCACCCGTCTCTCGAACTATAGCCATGGCATCCAGGAAACGCTGATACATGTAGCGCGGCCCTCCTGTAAAGGTTGGAGGTATAATAACCTTGCGGCCGATGTTTTCTGCTTCAGGTTCAGTTGAGTCTACCCCATGTGTCCCGTGATTGTCGTGTAGTAGCCGTAGACCTACGTTGTGCCACTTCCTCATTTGCCGCCACTCTGTGTACATCGACAGATTCGTTCCGCAAGGCATCGGTGAGACCTTGCAGTGTTTCCAATCGGTACTGAAGCTGGTTCTTTTCTATGAACCGCAGGCGTTCTTGCTCACATTTAGCCCATTGGTCCACACAATACTGCTGCTTCAGGCGGCCTCCTCGGAGAATGAGAGAATTGCTCGCAGTCCGGTCATGAAGAACATACGATTCGTACTCTCGGAGTGACATCGTCAGTGGTTTACCGTTACTGTCCACAGGGTTGCCAACATATGGAAGGTCGTATGTCCATCCCGGCTCTCCGTACGGAAACAGGAGAGGGTATTGAAGTGGATCGTAGCTCTCACTCGTTTCATAAATTCGTTTGAAGTCTCCCTGACGGGTGTTCAAAATGATATCTCTGTGCTCGGCCGCAGCTCGATCAATAATGATAGCTGCCACTTCGGATGCAGTGGGTACATTGTGGGTACCCGGATTTGCGTTCCACGCTACATGCAACCGAAGTCGTAGATCCTCATCTCGAGGCAGAAACTCATTCAGACGCAGTGCAGGGTTATCGCCAGGTCTTGCTTCACCAGCAACTAATTGCCGTGCAAACTGCTCCACGGCTGCTTGGTACGCCGGTCCAGCACGATCGATCAAAATTCTGCGAGCGTTCAGAACCTGTTGTGTGTACCCGTTGTGAGCAGTCATCACTTGGTCGATTTTTTCCAGTATGGATGGGTCCAATCCATCTGTCATCCCCATCCGGCTTGCTACGCGTGCTTCCATATCTGGATCATTAATGTATACTTGCACAAACATCGGTCGGTGGTTTAGTGGCGGTAGTAGTGCTCCCATACGGTGACAGACAGACCCCTGTACGCGGAAGTTGTATACACCACTTCGGGTTACCCTTTCGTCGACGTTGAGAGAGCGGGTACGCGAGGATCCCATTGATGTGAACGCAAAGACGTTGTTGTATGCGCGGATCGATTGATTAAATCTCGGATTGCCGAAGAGTCTGTTTAGTTCAGCTGGAGCTTCGCGAGGGGGAGGAACAGTCACCAATCCCTTACGGCAACAACTTCCTTCGGTTTCATCAGGAAATTTCCAAGCGCCGCAGTGCTGGCACACTCGTTCGTGCTCCAGGGTATCATCCGTGTATCGGGAGAAATAATGGCGGCTGCCAGGAATGATAGCGGGATCAAACTCTTCGTAGTACGCAAGCCCTTTTTGGTAATTTCGAGACCGGCGTCGAAATCGTTCTGCCTCTCTTCGTCGATCAAGATCTTCTTCTGTCATCGCATCTCGTATGGCTTATCGAGCGGCCGCGGCTTGAGCTGGTATGGTCTGTTGTTTTTCCTCCGTCATAATCTCTCTTGTCGCTCGCCGAGCGGTGGCGTCTTGATCGCGTATTGTCTGACGCTCTTCCTCCGTCATGGCATCTCATGTGGCACGCCGAGCAAATTTATCTCGATCACGTACAATCTGATGTTCTTCTGTTGTCATACGATCTCTGTGCGCTATATTTGCTGCTGCATCCTGGTCTCGTACGTACTGGCGTACTTTATCTGTCATATCTTCTCGACGTACGGCTTGCTCAACTGCATTACGCTCTCTTAAAACCTGACGCTCTTCTGCGGTCATCTCACTACGACGGACAGCTGTCGCAGCAGTATTTTCCTGACGTCGCTGTTCTTGTTGCTCAATCGAAAGCTCATTTCTTTGGATGCTCTGGAAAATTCGGTTATACTCGCGTAATTCTTCCACTTCACCGGGATTCATTAGTGCACGCCGGGCTCTAGCACGTAGAGCGTCATGTTGCCGATCCCGATCTATCTGAGACTCCGATCGGTTAGCTCTGGCCCGATGTTTCCTCTCCGCATCTGCCGCACGAACGTGAGCTAATTGAGACGGCGTCATATTGGCTCTCGAGCGCCTTCCCGTTTGTCGCTGTCGTTGATCTGGGTGATTATGTGTTGCAGACTCGACGCCTACTGCAAACTCAGAGCTGGCAGGTCGTGGAGGTTCTGTGACAGCGGTTGAAGTACTTGCAACCCTTGCATTCTGTTCAGACCCGATCTCAACAGCCTGCAACGCACTGACAACGGCCGGAATGGGGTCTGCATTCTCCTGTTCTCTCGCCTCAGACTGATGTTTTCTAAACCGGATCAAAGCTGCACTGAGGTTCGTCATTCGTCGGCGTTTCGAAGCAGGTTCTTCGTGCCCATCTGGCGCACGATAGGCTGCTTTGACTTCTTCTTCGCTTCCATACTTGCGCTTTCTTGTCATTGCTCCTACAAACACTTAACACAAACCTACGTTAGTCTAAACTCTTACTTTCTTCATAGTCTACATCTTCGCGCTTCTTCTTGTGTTGGAAAAACGTGCGGTAAGCGGTTCCAGATGCCGCGGCAAAAAAATTTCCTTTTACCGAAGTAAAAGGTCTCAGTTTACCGCTAAACAAAAGGTAAGCCATAAGCCCTCAAGTCACTGTCCCCAATGACTCGGCAGGTCCGCGACCATGCCCCGTGGCTGTCCGCACGCGCCCTGTCGCGGACACAGAAGCACGGGACTGGGGTCACCCCAAATCCAACGTGCCGGCCCCATACACGACCACCCTCCGAGGATAAGGCAGGTGGCCCGGCCAAGCCGGCTCTTCTCGCCACATGGATCTGCCTCAGCGCCTCGGCTGGGTATGAGACTTCCCATGCTGCTTGCGGGCAAACATGGGCGCCTCAGGGTCGCGGCTCCGGAGAGCAAAGGTGCGACAGGACTAAACCTTAGTACGGCAACGGGCTCCAGCTGCAACCTCCTTATCGCCCTCGTGTCCTGGAATTGTGCCTCCGGGGGTAGAAATCCCCGCCTCGGAAAGACACTTTTTGCCAGAGAGGAACGAGACTGTGACTCTACTGTAACGTTTGCTTCGAGAGGGTCGTCCTGGCAACTCTGGGCAGGGAATGGGCTCCTCTGGGGGCTGGCTAGGCCTCATCAGTATGGCCGTCTTTGGATACCCATCCCTCCGTGCAGTGGTGGATATCTCACCCAATGCACGGCTCCGGTTTCCCTCTCTAACGCGCACAGTAAGTCTTGGTTGCCCCAGAAGGTACCAGTTCTCCCAACAGGCGGAACTCCCGAAGCCGTAAAGACTTTATTAATACGTTAATATGCTATGTGGCTACACCTACCTAAGTTCTCTGCGGCGCTCGCTTCCTCTTAGCTGCTCTAGAGCCCGCGCCGTTCGCGCTACTAGTGTCGTCGACGGCGCCGATTTTGAAATGGCGAAATGTGAATTTGAAATCCATTTAAGTTCGAG
This sequence comes from Phytophthora palmivora, assembly GCA_008079305.1. Lineage (NCBI taxonomy): Eukaryota > Oomycota > Peronosporomycetes > Peronosporales > Peronosporaceae > Phytophthora > Phytophthora palmivora. Next base: position 192,662 of record VOQZ01001172.1, on the reverse strand, counting down.
ATAATTCGATTAGGTTCGAGATCCTTCGATTAAGTTCGAGATGATTCAATTAGGTTCAAAAAATCCGATTACGTGCGAATCGAGAACGTTCCAGATAAGTCCGAATCATAATGCGGACAGTGCTATTTTTGTAATTTCTGGAAAGAAAGTTCCAGTCAATAGGATAGGCGCAGTTGCTTTGATGGGTGAAAAATGCATACAGACGTGCACCAACAGAGATGCCAACCGAGAGGCTCAGTCCGGTGGAGAGGGGCGTGACGGAGTGACGGACAGACGGACAGACGGACAGACAGACAGACAGACAGACAGACAGACAGACAGACGGACAGAGCCGGATTTTAAGGAGTTGTAAATATACTTCTGTGGGTATTTGTTTTAATACTCTGATTGAGTGGTGTGGACCACACTGTGGTGTGAGCCACACTACTGCCACGTAGGTTCGGTGGCTGAGGGCCAACCAATAGTTTTAAACCTACCTTTTATATGCATAATTAGCTTAAAGTATAGTTAATTAGGAGTTTGTATTACAGGCCAAATGAACCTAATTAACTATAAATAAATCAGTCTAAAATCTACTCTAAACTGGCTATTAAGTCCCCTAAGACCAGGGACTAGTGAACTGCCGTTCACTTAGAGTTTGTATACTCTTAATAGCACGCTTCCTCTAAGCAAGGTGCTCGTGTGACGCCGTCACACTTGGTAGCACTTGTAGTCAATCCACGCCTACGCGGGTAGATTGACTACCTGAATCATCTGTGGCTCCTACAAGGTAAGCCAGGATGGATAGAGGGGAGTTCCCTCATTTGACCGACTCTCAGTTTGAGTCGGTCCGGAAGATGGTGGGAATCTTTGGAGGAGATGCCCTCCGAAGCTTGGCGGCTGCTACGCCGGCCGAGCAGGTCGAACGCATCGAGGCGTTCGACACGTACGAGAGAGGGCTTATCGCCCACGTACAGGGGCTGCAGACCCCCGTGGCTGAGATGAAGCCAGCCCAACCTAAGCCGTTGAGGCTTAAGGTTAACCCTTATGAGGGAAAGGAGGGAGAGAACCTCCACTTCTGGGTCAGAGAAGTAGAGCTCGCGATGGACGTGGCTCTAATCTCGACCGAGCGACTTCGAGTCGCTTTCGCCCTGTCCAACCTAGGAGGTCGGGCGAAGACCTGGGCGTACACGCGCGAAGCGACAACGCCGGGTTGTTTCACAACCTGGGCTCAGCTGTGTCAACAGCTTAGAGCCGCCTTCCTTCCGGCGAACTATAAGTATCGCCAGCGCTCGCGCTTCCTTGCCTGTAAACAAGGGAAGCGTGAGCTGCATGAGTACATCCAAGAGATGCGAGTACTCGCTGCATCTCTGGTGGGGAACCCCCTACCTGAACACATCCAAGTGACAGTGTTCATGGATGGCCTGAAGGTGGGCCCATCCCGCACACAGTTGTTCCGCGTGCATGCGAACACTATGGAGTAGTCGATCCAGATCGCCCTCCAAGAGGAGTACAGCCACAGACAGGCTCGTACTCCTACGTCGGTGTGGCAAGGCCACAATGCGTCGTCAGGCGCAGTGCAAGGAGCTCCAGCAGCTGGAGCTAGCACCGGGCCGGTACCCATGGAACTGGGCACGGCCGTACAGAGTTCCATCCGTTGCTACGGATGTGGGAAGCTCGGGCACATGCAACGTGCCTGCCCTGTGGGAGGGCAAAGGAAGTTCCCTTCCAAACCTAGGGGCTCGAGGGGCCCGTGGCAGAAGTCGCGACCCAAGAGCCAGGGGAACTGGGGTCACCAGTAGGGGCGGATCGCCCTACTGGGGAAGGTCTAAGTCCCCATGGTAGGAGTGCGGATGGCGCACGCCATGGAGGCTTAGCCCCTGAGAGCCTGGGTGCTCTCGAGACGAGAAAGAGCAGCGGCGGACTGCTCGTGGTACACGCGAGTGTACGGGGATATGGAGATCCCTTTAGAGTCCTGATTGACTCTGGGGTGTCGACGAACTTTGCTCGACGCCGGACGGTCGCGCGGAATGGCGACAAGTATGCCGATACTTTGCGAGAAAGCAAAGGCAGGGGCCAGGTCTCGGTGAGACTGGCCGATGGTACGGTGGTTAACGTACCTGGGGTCCGTATGGACCTGGCTGTAAAGTTTGAAGACTTTGACAGCACGGAGTCGTTCCTTGTCCTAGACATGGACAAGTACGACTTGATCCTGGGCATGCCGTGGCTCGAAAAGCACGAGCCCTGGATCGATTGGCGCGGCAAAGCCATTGGGGCTAGCCGGCCCGCAGTCTCCGACAGAGCTTTGGTGTGTAATGTTCCCACCTCTGTCCGGGATTGGGGCGCCAGATATGGCCGCCAAGGCGCTTATGCGCCCGAAGAAGTACTGGGAGTCACGGACTCCAACGAAGATGTTGCGATGAGCCTCGCAACCGGTCGTGAGACCAAGGCTCATTGCCAAGCGTGTGGGATTGCCACGACGGCAAGTCCCAACGCTAAGAGTCGTCGCGCCGTATGGGCTTCGACTGTGGCAGTGCCAGACGGCACTGACCAGGCGGGTAACTTAGGTCCGCAAGGAGCAGAGGCTGCTGAGGAGAGCGCTGCAGGCGTCTCCTGTGTGGGTAACATAGGTCCACAGGAGGGTAACGAAGTTCCTCATACAGCGAAGGCTGTTGAGGAGAGCGCTGAGGGCGTCTCCAGCGTTGGTAACACAGTTCCACACGAGGTCGAAGAGACCGAGAAGATCGAGAGCGCAGCACGCGTGGGTAACGTAGTTCCACGCGGGGTCAAGAAGACCAGTACGAGTGCGGAGGTGTCGTTGAGCACCTCCCGTGTGGATAACCAAGTACCACACTCGGAGTCTGAGACTCCACCGGCACTGCCGGTCGAAGATCAATGCCATGTCTTCGACGGCGTGTCCGGTCGTCAAGTTAGGGCAGGTGCCGTCCATCTGGAGGCACTGCCAGAGGTGTCATCACTGCTGAACCTCGAGGAATTGTCCATGAAGGACTTCCTGGCCGAGTTGAAGGCCGGAGAGATTGCGGAGATGGTGCTCCTGAAGCCGGAGACCTCTCCTGAAGAGTTGAACTCTTCCTCCGTAATGGACGAGGACGTCCTGGAGGGGTTCACCAAGCAGCGTGCAACGCGCTTGGGTTCTGAGATTCTCAAGAACCCGGGGGATCCAGTGTATCCTCTTGTGAAGGAATACTCGGATGTGATGTCGAAGCACCCACCATCCCAACTCCCGCCGGATCGGGGAGTTCGGCACGAGATTGATCTCGTGCCTGGCACAAAGTACTGTGTCACGAGGCAGTGGCCTCTACCTCGCGAGCAGTGCAAGGTCATAGATGCCTTTTTCGCCGAAAAGGCGAAGTCGGGCATGGTGCGGGAGTCGAAGTCCCCGCACTCGACGCCAACCTTCTGCGTTCGTAAACCGAACGGGAAGTGGCGTCTGGTTCATGTTTACAACAAGCTGAACAATGCGACGGTACCGGCACAGACGCCGATCCCTCGCAAGGATGTGTTGCTGAACAACATGTCGGGTTGTACGCTGTACAGTGCCCTGGATCTGGTAGACGGATACTACCAGATCCTGATGCGGGAGAGTGACATTCCTCTCACCGCAGTGAGCACCCCGAGTGGGATGCTCTGGGAGTGGCTAGTGATGCCACAGGGGCTATCGAATGGCCCAGCGACGTTCAATCGCTTGGTCACACAATTGTTTAGACCATTGCGTACGTTCGCTCAGACGTACTTCGACAAATGCACCTCCATAGCCGTGCCGAAGGCGGCCAGACGGCAATGGAGGTGCATTTGAAGCACCTCCGTCGAGTGTTTGAGGTCATGAGAGCTAACAAGCTCTATGCCAACATCGACAAGTGCGTCTTTGCAGCTGAGGAGATAAAAGCCCTCGGTTGCTTTGTCAGCAGGGTCGGCGTACGCGCCGATCCAGGGAAGGTCAAGACCATAGCGGCTTGGCCGACCCCGAGGTCGCAGAAGGACCTCCGGAAGTGGTTGGGCTTAGCCAACTATCTTCACAAGTACAGCGCAGGGTACACTGAACTAGCTCGACCCTTGTCGGATCTCTTAAAGAAAGATGCCGACTGGGTCTGGGAGCAACAGCACCAGGATGCTTTTGGCAGCATCAAGGCGAGCTTACAGCAAGCGTCAGTCCTGGCCTTGCCGGACGAAAACAAGTCATTTAGCGTCGTCTGTGACGCTTCTGACTATGCAATAGGCTGTGCGCTGTTGCGGAAGGACGATGAAGGACACGAACGTGTCATCTCCTTCCAGTCCAGGCAGCTGAAGGCTGCCGAACGGAACTATCCCGTTCATGACAAGGAGCTACTTGCAATGAAGTACGCTCTTGTCATATTTAGAGTTCATCTCTTGGGCACGAGGCCCTTTGTGATTTATACTGATCACGCGTCCTTGCGGACTGCCACCAACTCGCCGCATCTATCGCAACGGATGGCGAGGTGACTGTCATTCTTCGCGGAATACAACTTCCGCGTTGAATACAAGCCGGGCAAGCTCAACGTGCTTGCCGATGCATTGTCGAGTCGACCTGACTATGAGCTAGCTCATGTCAGTCGGGTCACGACTGATCTATACAATCGGATACGCTTGGCGTATCAAGGGGACGAGAACTACACACCACTGGTGCAGTTCTTGTCCGATGGCAAGGACGCCAAAGTCGACAGGCTCTCGCCTCGACAGCGGGCGCAGCTCCATCGTTATGAGCTGGCCGATGGGTTACTCCATTACAGAGTAGACCCTAGGGATCCTCCTCGGGTTGTCGTTCCACACGACGAGGATCTGAAGTATGACATACTTCTAGAGGCGCATGATGCGCCGATAAGTGGCCATCTTGGCCGGGAGAAGACCTACCAAATGGTCTCTCAGACATTTTGGTGGCCCCGCATGTATAAGTAGGTGGCACACTATGTCAAGACATGTGAAACATGTCAGAGGGTGAAGCCTTCGGGCCACGCCTCGGCTCCACTGCAGAGCCTACCTGTACCAGCAGATTGCTGGAAGTCGATGAGTCTCGACTTCGTATTCGGCCTGCCGGCCGATGACAAGGGCAACACCGGCATATTGGTGTTTGTCTGCCGTTTGGGCAAGATGGTACATCTTGCTCCGGTACGTGACAAGGTCACCGGGAAACAAGCCGCACAGCTGTTCCTCGATAGCGTGTTTCGCTATCATGGTCTACCAGAGACCATAGTCTCGGATAGAGACCATAGTCTCGGATAGAGACCCGCGTTTCACGAGTGCGTTCTGGGACACCCTGTTCCAATTGTCGGGAATAAGTTGACGATGTCAACTGCGGACCATCCGCAGACGGATGGTCAGACGGAGCGCGTCAACCGTGTGCTCGAAGATACTCTGCGCAGTATCTGTGTGGAAGCACCTCGATCCTGGTCGGATCAGCTTCCTATGGTTGAGTTTGCACTCAACAATGCGGTACACGCATCAACGGGGTTTACCCCGTTCTACTTGAATGGGTTACGACACCCCCAGGTGCCGCTAACCTTACGGGGAGGCAATGTGGCCTCCATCGTAAGTGGGGGAGAGGCTCGGAAAGCCTTTTCTTCCCTGGTCTCAGAAATAGAGCAAGAGCCTTTAAAAAGACAATTGTCGTCATTCATAGACGACAGGCTGACGTTGATCAGCCGGGTTAGAGATGCGATGGCATCGGCCCAAGATAGACAAAAGGAGTACTCAGACAGACATGCAAGAGGAAACTTAAGTGTGTTTAAAAGAGGTGAATTAGTCCTATTAGACACTAAAAACCTACCACTAAAGGTGTTCTGTAGAGAGCAACAAGTTGAAGCACCGCTTCATCGGACCCTTTGCGGTCCTGGCCAGACATGGCACGGCGTATACCATTGACCTCCCAAAGTCAATGGCGACGCACCCGACGTTCTACGTGGGGCGTCTTAAGCGGTATCACGATCCGCTGGGTCTTCCTTCTCGGCCGGAGGAAGACCAAGGTGAGAACTCACCTCCTCGAAACGAGGCTGAGCTCTCTGGACAACCGGAGTTGCCGGTGTCGAAGCCTGCAAATGATATACAGGCTGGTACCCACGCGAGTCATACGAAGGGTATGACGGTACCAAATGGGAAGAGCTCGGGTAAGAGGTATACCCATAAGCCGAGTGGTACGAGTACCCCTGCGGCTCATAAGAGGGCATCCGACCATGCACCTCATGGCTTAGAACGTCTAAGCCTCGACGGAGCTCCTTCACGGCGGCAGCCGGAGCTCGGCGGTCAACACGCCCATGGAGCTCGTGAGTCTCACGACCAAGAGCATCCAAGTCTTGGCGAAGGACCTCAAGGGTCCCCGGCTTGCCAGCCTGAGAGGCAGCCTGACCACCAGGTCCAAGTCCAAGGGCTATCTCGATCGCGTAAACACGATCTCGAAGCTGACGGACCTCGTCGCTTAACAGGGACCCCACGGAGTCCCGACCCGAAGATGAGGGTCCCGAAGGATACGGCTGAGAGGGAGCCGCGTACTCAAACGCGTGCGAGAGCTCCTCCTGCCCTCCTTGACCGGAACGGCGAGCTCCACTATCATGTAGAGCGGGTCGTCCAGGAGCGGCGGCGCTCTGGGAAGCGCCAGCTGCTTGTGAAGTGGCGGGGTTACCCCTCGTCACAGAACTCGTGGGAGCCGGAAGACCGGCTCCGGGTTGACTGCCCGAAGGCTGTTGAGATTTGGGATCAACAGCCGGGGCGTAAGTAGTCCGCGGCTTCTTAGCCGCCTTACGGTGTACGGTCCCTGGGTTGACGGAACCGTACCCGCGCTCATCTTGAGCGCTGAACTTAGACTGCTGTCTAAGTCCCTCCATGACGGAGTGGAGTTGCCGCTTAGCGACTAAGTGGGCAAACTTAATACGAAGATCTCGCTGGTCCAGGACATAGGACAGCAGGCGATCTTCCCGGAGTTCTTTCAACTCCTGAACTGTGAAGTTCTTCAGAGAAACCCATCTCCAGAACAGGTCTTCTGCCTGGGTCTGGGTAGTGGTGTTCTCGGGCTGTACCCGAGGGTAACCCCACACGAGGAAGAGCCCACCACAGCCTTCCGGTTTCTTCCGAAGACTAGTGAATTCCTTCAAAGGAATTCGGTGTGGTGCGAGAAGCACACACCTAGCGGCCTCAATGTCATTGACAAAGAGTGGTTCGACTTGAACCAAGGCACGCTCATAGGCGCCACGTGAAGGGCGCCCATGGTTTAGACCACGAGGGGCCTTGAGGTGCTCCAAGAACATGGGAGACCCAGACCCCGCATCCGGTGGGTAGTATCCGCGAGGATACACCGGCGTGGGAGGCACAGGAGTGTCTTGCCGTTGAGCAGCATGATAGCGCTCCTGCTGCTCATCGAGATCGTTAGAGATCTCTCGGGGCTCAGAGACAGCCCCCTCCTCTTCGTCTTCGTCTGAGGAGTCGAACAGGGATTTGAATCCCTTTGCGATGGAAGGCTCTGAAGTAGGAGAGCCAGGGGCTGCGCGCTACTTAGCAGCAGCAGCACCCTCATCAGCCCGTGTTGCAGAAGCTGCCTTCGCAACTTGGGCTCGAGCCTTACCTTCGGTTAAGGTAAGGTTCTTGGCAGGCGAGCTCGTCGAAGCTGCCTTTGCCTCTGATGACTCAGCATCATCAACAGGAGCGTCCTGCGAAGGAGCGTCCTGTGCATGAGTATCCTGTGAAGGAGCATCCTGAGAAGAAGGTGGATCCTTAGCGGATCCAGGAGAGTCCTCGTCGGACTCTGATCCCGTAATAATAGGAATGTGAAATTCCGGGGACTCAGACCCAGGACGATGGTCCCGATAGGCGAACCGAGGGTTCGGCCTATCGTCGGGTGATAGGGAGCGCGAGCGCCTGCGTCGCGAACCCCCTTCTTGGCTGGCAGCAGCAGCGGTACGCTTGCTGCCTGCTTCGGAAGCCGCTTTGCGGGCTTCCTTGCGCGGAGTGGCCTTGTCTTTCGACTTGCCCTTAGCAGCCTTCGACCTCGCGGTCTTAGACTTAGAAGGCGCGGAAGCGCCGCGGGTGCTTGCCTTCTTAGGCATCTTGGGAGGTTGACGTGGGAACCTCTGGTGTCTTGTGCGCGCGAAAAGGCTGAATGAAAGCCTTAAAGCCACAACGGTGGCTCGTCGATGGGTATCGACAAGGACAGGAAAGAGAGCGGAGCTCTCTTCCGAGCTCCTCATTGGTTAGGGGTGTTTCCAACCTAAGTGGGGGAGGATGTAACGGAGTTACATGAAAGGGGTACCCCAGAAAGGGTACCGCCTTTAGAAGTAGATATACTTCTGTGAGTATTTGTTTTAATACTCTGATGGAGTGGTGTGGACCACACTGTGGTGTGAGCCACACTACTGCCACGTAGGTTCGGTGGCTGAGGGCCAACCAACAGCTTTAAACCTACCTTTTATTTGCATAATTAGCTTAAAGTATAGTTAATTAGTAATTTGTATTACAGGCCAAATGAACCTAATTAACTATAAATAAATCAGTCTTAAATCTACGCTAAACTGGCTATTAAGTCCCCTAAGACCAGGGACTAGTGAACTGCCGTTCACTTAGAGTTTGTATACTCTTAATAGCACGCTTCCTCTAAGCAAGGTGCTCGTGTGACCCCGTCACATGGACTGTACCGGTGAAATTCCGAGATGCCAAAACCACTGATACTGTTACCGGTCACTGTGCAAATTCCAATGTGGTCGCATTCTCTAACTCCCTGGGTAGATCGATAGCAACAGGGAGCTCGATGGTCGATACTTTCAGCCAGTACAATTTCGACGTATTTCATCGAGCCGGCAGGACCAACGTGGTGGCGGATGCGCTCTCCCGACCTGTCGCTATCAGTGCTGTGGTCGTCGCTGGACCAGACCCTGCCGTGGCAGCCCGTATCAAAGTGGGGGAGGATGTAACGGAGTTACATGAAAGGGGTACCCCAGAAAGGGTACCGCCTTTAGAAGTAGATATACTTCTGTGAGTATTTGTTTTAATACTCTGATGGAGTGGTGTGGACCACACTGTGGTGTGAGCCACACTACTGCCACGTAGGTTCGGTGGCTGAGGGCCAACCAACAGCTTTAAACCTACCTTTTATTTGCATAATTAGCTTAAAGTATAGTTAATTAGTAATTTGTATTACAGGCCAAATGAACCTAATTAACTATAAATAAATCAGTCTTAAATCTACGCTAAACTGGCTATTAAGTCCCCTAAGACCAGGGACTAGTGAACTGCCGTTCACTTAGAGTTTGTATACTCTTAATAGCACGCTTCCTCTAAGCAAGGTGCTCGTGTGACCCCGTCACATGGACTGTACCGGTGAAATTCCGAGATGCCAAAACCACTGATACTGTTACCGGTCACTGTGCAAATTCCAATGTGGTCGCATTCTCTAACTCCCTGGGTAGATCGATAGCAACAGGGAGCTCGATGGTCGATACTTTCAGCCAGTACAATTTCGACGTATTTCATCGAGCCGGCAGGACCAACGTGGTGGCGGATGCGCTCTCCCGACCTGTCGCTATCAGTGCTGTGGTCGTCGCTGGACCAGACCCTGCCGTGGCAGCCCGTATCAAGGCCCTCTATTCGTCGGACCCGGACTGTCAACATTTATTGCAACAGCTGCAGGAGAACTCGTCGATCGAGGGCAAGTACAGCTTGAACAACGGACTCATCGTGGTGCGAGACGACCGAAGCCAGCGCATTCTCCTACCCCGAGATGACAAGTTATTGCTGGACGTTCTCATCCAGTATCACGATGAGGCCACCGTCGCGCACCCTGGTGTAGTACGGACGTATCTAGCCGTCCGGCAGGACTTTGTTTGGAATGGCCATCGATCGACCGTCGCTGACTATGTGCGAACCTGCGAAACGTGCATGTGCGACAAGACTGGTGAGCGAAAAAAAGGCTTATTGCAGCCGTTGCCCATTCCCGACGCTCCGTGGGTGGATATTGCCATGGATTTGTGACCGGGCTGCCAACCTCGGGTGGATTCGACGCGGTCCTCGTCGTCGTGTGCCGACTAAGCAAGCGCGCGCTACCTACCGACGCGGATGACGGCGGATGCAGAAGACGTGGCTCGGAGTTTTTTACAGCATCGTCGTCATTCACGGCGCGCCGTGCTCGATCGTGTCGGACAGGGACCCTAAGTTCATTAGCAAGTTTTGGCAAGCTGTGATGGCAAGCATGCACGTGGAGCTGCGCATGACAGTCTCACACATCGCCCAGGCCGACGGACAGAGTGAGCGACAGATTCGCACCCTCGAGGACGCCTCACGCAGCACGGTTTCCCACTACGGTGACAATTGGAGTGAATGGCTGACTAGAATTGAGTATGCGCACGCTTCATTGGTCAACGTGTCCACCGGTAAGATACCGATGGAGGTCGACACTGGACGCCGGCCAATACCGCGGATTTGGGTGGCCTCTAATTCCTGTCTATTCCTCAAAGATCGCCAAGCAGCCATTGACTACACCAAGGGCCAGTTGAGCAAGGCACAGGCTCGCCAGAAGCGCTACTATGACAAGCACAGGAATCACACCACATTCGAGCTCTCTGATTTTGTGTACGTCCGTGCGAAGTAACTCAACAAAGCGTTCAGCACCCCAGACTCCGACATCTCGAAGGATAAAACCAAGAACAAGTTCCTGCCTCGCTGGGTTGGTCCGTTTCCCATCGCCAAGCGTATCGGTGGGAATTCCTATGAGCTTGCCCTGCCTCCTGCTCTCAAATCGCATGACGTGTTTAATGTGGACCAGTTGAAGCTTTCAATCGGATACCCGCCAGCGTTCGTTGGTCGACCCGCTCTTCGGGCTGCTCCTGTTCTCTACGACGATCAAGGAAACCGCATTTACGTCATCGCGGCGTTGCTTCAGAAGAGGTGCCGCCGAGGCCGCGTGCAGTACCTGGTCAAGTGGGCCGATCTACCTGACACCGAGAATTCCTGGGAGAACGTCGGCAACATTTCCAAGGTGGCTCATTGGTCCACGCTCCTCGCCGACTTCCGCCAGCGTCAACGCCGTACATCAGATTAAGTGGTGGAGAATGTAGTGTTCTTCGATGCTGGGAGCGTCAGCCGGCGTCTAGCCCAATGAAGTGCTCAGGTACGAGCCCAAGCGGGGTGTCGACGAGTACCAGGACCATCGGAGGACTGCGAGTGTGTCGGTCATCACCCCCACTTGCCAATCGGACTGCGGCCAAGCGCGACAGCACAAGGACAGCGATGATCGCGGCGACGTGGACGACGCAGAGCAAGGTAAGGACGGATCACGCGGTCAACGTCACAGGCGGTCTCCAGCTCGCTGTCTATCTTCATGAATGCATGTTACTGATCTTCATATGATGTAGGTCGCTAGGGATTGCGAAGCTTAGTACTTACAGTTTAATTCATTCTGCAATTTTCTGTCTTGCGCTCAAGCAACACTACATCACAGTCATACCTCGAAACCGACGTCAGCGTGTAACACGAACCAGCGAAGCAGTTTTGGAGAGGATTGTTTTTTTCGTGAAGAACCACTTGCACGCAATGTTGTCGGTGTAGATAGTGAACTTGTCGCCCAGCAAATACGGCTTCCACTTCTCCAGGCAGAACTTGATCGCATACAGCTCTTTTTCATGCGCCGGCCAGCGGCGCTCGGTGTCGCTCAGCTTGCGGCTCTGAAACGCGACCGGATGCTCACCGGAGTCGTGCACCTGGCTGAGCACGCCTCCCACCGCAATGTAAGAGGCATCCGTTGTGACGAAGAACCGCCGCGCGAAGTCAGGCAACTGGAGCACTGGGGAGCGTTGGAGTAGGTTCTTGACTATCTCGAATGCGATGGTCTGCAGCAGCCCCCACGTCCAGCTGGTGGATTGCTTGATCAAGTAAGATAATGGCTGCACTAATTCAGCGTAGGCAGCCAGGAATCGTCGATAATAGCCACACAATCCCAGGAATTGCTGGAGTTCCCGTACGTTCGTCGGAGCCACCATGTCTCTGATAACGGCAGTCTTGGCTGGGTCTAGGGTGATAGTAGAATTGGCAATACGATAGCCGAGAAAGACGACGGCCTCCTGAGCCCAGGTAGGTTCGCGTACAGTTCTGCCGAGCGTAGGGCCGTCAGTAGCGCGCAGGTGTTCCACATGGTCACTCAGCGTCTGAAAAAAAACAAATGTCGTCCAGGTACACCACACAAAAGCGCGAAAAGCGTGAGTTCCAGAAAATATAGCGCATAAGGCGCGTCCAGGAGCCAGGCATACCAGCCACCCCATCGGCGCCACCACCCACTGAAAAAGCTCACCGTCCGCTTGAAACGCAGTCGCCGGTCGCGATCCAGGCGTGAGTCGCATCTGGTGATACCCGGGCGTCAGGTCGATGCAGCTAAAGATCTTCGCGCCTTGGAGAGTGTCGAGAATGTCGTCAATTCGAGAGAGAGGAAAACGAGGCACCGTAGTTTGCGAATTTAGGTACCTGTAGTCGATAACCCAACGGACAGGTTGCGATATGTCACCCGCCCGAATCCAGTCGACCTTGCGCACACTCGCACCCGTAACTGGGTCCTTCTTGGGGACGGCGAAAATACTGGAAGTCCACGGCGAATCGGACTGCTCAATCCAGCCCTTCCTTAGTCATTCCGCGACGTACGCGGCCAGCGCGGCCCGCTCGACCGGAGAGTGCCGGAATGGCGCTCCCGCTGCCGGGACAGCACCTGGGCGCAGCGCAATCTCGTGCTCCACATCTCGCTCGATCGTGGAGTTCCTTTGGTAGTACGTCTTGGAATTCGTGCAGAAGGACATGAACCTCTGCCGGCACCGGGTGCCTGCCCTCGTGGCGCGCCATCTCGACCGTGTAGACTTCGGCGTACTCGCCGGCCTCCAACCGCCGGCGAAAGTCTTCAAATGTGACCTCGCTCACTTCTTCATTGCAGAGAGACGTAGGTACAGCAGGATGACCAGCGTTAGAGCTGGGAAATGTGAGCGACTGGTTCGCCCAACCAATCACCAGATGCACTGCTCTAGCCATGGGCGACCCAAAATATCATCGTAGTTGTACGTCATTGGCCAAAATATGAGCGATACCCGACAATTTACCGAATCACAATCCACCGTGAGATCAAATGTTGAGACCAGCCGCTGCTGGGCACCACCATCAAATCCACGTGCAGATACCTGAATGATAGGCATCTGCGCTGTGTCCACGACCCCATCTTTCAGGATGCAGTGTGACACACCCGAGTCGATCAGCATGCGCAGTGGTTTGTCCGCGATGTAGACAGTCTTGATAAAAGGCATGCTAGGGTCCGCGTCGAGAGTCGAGAGTTCCATGATCTCAATCGACGATGTTTCCGTAGGTCTAGGAGATTGTTGCTGGGCAGGCTCGACAGACACTCCATTTACGTCCGTCGAGCCCAGCCATCTCCCTGCCCCACGTCCTGGCCTTGCCCCGCCGTTCTACCGCCTGGTCCTTTCCTGCGCGGACATCTGGCGATTCGGTGTCCACTCTCTTTGCCGTAGAAGCAGAGGTTGCGCTCGCGGCAAGTGCGCTTGTCGATCTGCCGGCTGTCGACCACAGATAGGTCCATCAGAGTCGCCCCTTCTCCAGCGCCGCGACTAGGCTGCAGGCTAGCAGATCTGCTCGAGAGAGAAATGCGTGCGCTCATAAGCCTGAGCTGCAGCGATGGCGTCTGCCAGCGTAGCACAACGAAGGTACATAACCTCCTTCTTCGTCTCGGACTTGAGACCCTCGCAGAAGTGGTCCACCTGATCCAGAGGATGCATGCATTGGATTTGAGCCATGACGCGTCGGAAGTCCTTGACGAAGTCGTCTACGGACCCACTCTGCTTGCACTGGCGTAGCTCGGCTCGCAGTCGGAACTGCTGGTCGGGAGGTACGAATTCCGCCGTCAGTGAGGCGTGTAGCTCATCCAAAGTAATGTAGGTCACATGCTCAACCATCACTTTCGCATGGTGCCATGACGCTGCGCCGTCACGGAAATTGGCAGCGAGCATAGCCAAGACGCGCGGACCGTTGTGCGGGTTCGTGAAGTCGATGCACTTCATTTGCATGAAGAGCTTTGCCCTAAAGATGAACTCGTCCACAGATTTGTGCGGACGACCGTGGTACATAGGCATGGTGACGCCCTCGATCTTGTGCTCACGCTGCGCCGAATGCGCCTGCAGCTGCTGCTGCACTTGTTGCTGATAGCCCTGCAGGTACACCTGAAAATCTTGATAGATCTGAGCGTTCTGCTGGCTCAGACCTGCTGCAATGTGCTCAATAGCCTGCAAGTGCTACCAACTGTAGTGTTGCTTGAGCGCAAGACAGAAAATTGCAGAATGAATTAAACTGTAAGTACTAAGCTTCGCAATCCCTAGCGACCTACATCATATGAAGATCAGTAACATGCATTCATGAAGATAGACAGCGAGCTGGAGACCGCCTGTGACGTTGACCGCGTGATCCGTCCTTACCTTGCTCTGCGTCGTCCACGTCGCCGCGATCATCGCTGTCCTTGTGCTGTCGCGCTTGGCCGCAGTCCGATTGGCAAGTGGGGGTGATGACCGACACACTCGCAGTCCTCCGATGGTCCTGGTACTCGTCGACACCCCGCTTGGGAAAGCGGGAATTGAGAACCCGATTGAAGCGCTCAAGCGGATTATTGGTGCGAGCAATTAGCTAATTGTCAGGGCCATACACATTCCAAAGCTCGACCGAGTTTCCAACAATCCACGTATGCTCAAAGTACAACCAAAACACCTCCCACTTTGGATTCGAATACGCAATACCTTGTTTCTCACAGCGCTGTTTAATTCCATTTCAACCCAAGCCATCCCATGTGACCTCACGTGATCTGGGTTGACGACTATCAGCATACCTATGACGCCTTTTGTCATCGCTATACTGCATTCAGTGTCAAGTATAGCATACTTTTTCATAGCGCGCCGCAAGGCCTGCTTCATACGAAATAGACAGCCCAAAACAATAGCGTCGCGGAACTGGGTTTGTACAACCTGTACCAAAGCGGGTTCAAAATCACAGACGACGTCAGCTGGACTAAGCTGTTGGTATGTTGCTTGCAAAACAAAGTGCATCATATCCCAATCCGCGTCAGCACTGCGTGACGTACTTAGTATGTAAAAAACTGGAATGTAGAGACCCGAAGAACGGTCATGTACCATGAACACTACACATTGCTGGAAATTGCGTGGGACGCACCGAAAGGTGCCGTTAATAAAGAGCGACACATTGTGATAGCGAAGCAAGTTCAC
The DNA here is from genome assembly GCA_008079305.1 of Phytophthora palmivora. Taxonomy (NCBI): domain Eukaryota; phylum Oomycota; class Peronosporomycetes; order Peronosporales; family Peronosporaceae; genus Phytophthora; species Phytophthora palmivora. The sequence goes on along the minus strand of VOQZ01001172.1, from coordinate 177,417 downwards.
CAACATTGGATGAGCTTACCCAAGCAAGCGTGCTGGGCTATTCACATCAAGACGGTTTGCTGAAACAAAGCGGAACTGGAAGAATGATACCGCTTCATTCAGTGCCAATGATAGTGGCGGAATTTCCACTGACCCATGCACATTTCCACTGAAGTGTAGAGACCTTGCTCTGTAGATGCGGTTCACTACTTGCGACTCAGACAACCCTAGTATCACATTGTTGTTGTCATTGCCGTAGAAGATGCTGCGTAGTTCATGCCATATTTCCCTGGCAGGTCGAGAGACGCCAGCAATAGCCAAGCTATCTGCCATGGCCTTCATATCCTCATTGACACCTGATAGTCCGCTAGCAATCAACTTGTCCTGGCATGTATGCGGTTGTACACACGAGTAACTCATTTTGTCGAGATGAGGAACTCCATAGTTCCTTTGCATCCAGTACGCCGAAACGACGAACAGCGGTACGAGATTTTCTTTAACGAAGCCCAAGAGCGCGTATATTTATAGCCTTTGGAAATGCATGTTGTACGTTCTTGACGGGGTTTCGGCAGCTCAGTATCTTGCGCCTGCCACCGAGAACCTGGTGAACCTTGAACCCGCGCTAGCGATCGTCCGCCACTCGTCGGCAACTCAGCACCTCCGTCTTCCATCGCCTGTTGGAAACTGAGAACTACCATCGATCCGTGGCAACAGAGTCTAGTTCTACGTTCAATGCCAAACTCAGCTGAAAGCCTGATCCAAATCCTGGTCCGTTCCGTATCTGTTCAAATCGACAGCTAACCGCTGAGACGTTACGAAGAGGATGGCGAAGAGAGAGCCATCGGAGTTGGTACAATCTCGGAGCTGGCAACGAAGCTCAAGGGCAGTGCATCGAAGCTCGCCCAAAAATTTGTCAACATAAAGCAATATGAAAAACAAATAGCGAGCAAATTGATTGTTGGTCCAGTTGAGGGCATCTTGACAAGCTCGAATCTGAAGCAGTTAACTGACGAAGTCCAGCAGCTCAACTCCAAGAATATCGTAAAAAAGGTTTCGGTGATTGGAACACTCACCGCTCGCTACGGAGATGAGGCTCTGACGAAGGCGCTCGTGGCTGCCGAGGAGAAAGCGAAGGACCCGGCAATGGTAAGACAAATAAAAGCATTGCGGAAGGGTCAAATGGATAGGTGGGTGAAAGGCGGTAATTCTGCTGACGATATTGCCAAGCTACTGACCATTCACAAGGACGGGTACAGGATATTCAAAAATGGGAAGTTGGACATCTTGGACGACTACGTCAAGCTCGTCAACGGGAAAAATTCCGATCAAACACCTCTACTCAGAGCCTTGCTTACAGGATTTCGTGGTGATGACAAGTTGGGGGCGGCTTTGTTAACTGCAAAGATGAGTCCCGATACGATGAAGAGGGCCGAGCAATTGGAGAATTCTCTAGTCAATAAGTGGACTAGCGAAGGGCAATCTCCGGTAAACGTGTTTCAATGGCTAAAGCTTTACAGGGATGACGCTTTTACCACCGATAACCTGAACAAGTTCTGAAAGTACGTCGATAACTTCAACAACAAGAATCCGATCAACAAAAAATCAACGATTGACATCTACTCGAACAGTTTTGGAGATACCGCCGTGGCGAACAGGCTGGTGTCGGCAATGAAGAACCCAGCCACAAGAGATGTCGTGGAGAAGGTACAGTCACAGCAGTTGGAAATTTGGAGAAATGCCAAGAAATCTGTTGACGATGTGTTCTCGATACTGAAACTTTCAAGGACAGAAGACGCAGTAACTACTAGCTGGAAGTTGAACATGTTGGACGAGTTCATAAAGCTGGAGGGTGGAGAACACAATTTAATCAAGGCGTTGACATTGGAGTTTGGTGGTAGGAAGAACCTTGCAACGATTTTGGAGAGAGCAAGTACGACCGCAGAAACTACAACATTGCAGAAGAAACAGTTTGCCGCGTTGGCGGTCAACGGTATCAATCCGGACAACTTTATGGCCACTATTTTGAGGACGGATCGTAGCCTCGCAAAAGATGAACAAAACGTGATTGCTGACAAGTTCAAGGCATTTTATCTGACATTAACAAGCGGGTGATTGAACGAAGAGCTCTTTAGTCGAGGGCGTTCAGGTAAGCGAGTTATTGCCTTGTCTCACTCGCTACGATTGGACGGAGGGGTTCCTACAGATTATTCATCGAGTTGTGGATGTCAGTGAACGCTACTCGGGTGCTAAGGCACGAAAGAGTCACTAACGAATGGACAGCTTCAAACAAGAGGGACGTATTCGTGGGGGGAAAGATTTTAACACCACACATATGGTTCAGAGCACCACGAAAAAGGAATGTAGCACCAGAGATTGGGTATACCATCACCAAAAGGGTAGAGGGTTCAAATCACCAGCAATTTAATGCGTTTCTACCATCAAAATGGTATCTCAACACCAGAGAATTAGTCACAACCACCAGAGGCGTAAGCGTTGGCGCTATATTGCATGTTGAGCTATCGTTGCAAGTTGCTTAACACTGCTGAGTTCAAGATGGCTTGAATATTGAATGAATAATACATTATGCGTGTAGTAAGAATGAACGCACAACGAGTTTAATGAGTTGTTCGAAGTATAAATTAAAATCCTTGCAATGCCTTGTGTGATAGTATTGTCGATCGAGTTTTTTGAGTGGTTTGGTAGAAGGAGTGCTGCTTGGCATGATGTGTTCATTACATTAATCGTCATTAGAACGCTACGATCAGCAACAATTGAACAGAATAGAGTATATATTATTTTTACGGGCCATATCTAGCGCTGTTATTGGCATCGTACATTATAGTAAGTAGACCTTTAGCAATTGCATAACGGTGAAAATCAAACTGAATAGTACAACGTCCTGTCAATATCATTATGAGTAAAGTCCAATGTCAAGTACATTTAATGAATATCTAAACCCTACGTCGTTTTGTTTGCTTGCATGATCGACTATTGCTTAGGCGAAGCAAAGTCGTGAAAGGAATGTTGTTTGACCTTTCAAACGGAAGCGGATATTCATCCCAAACAATGGCAGCATTTCTTTCGGTGAATGAATCGTCTTGATGGCTAGCATCAATGTAAGGTTGGGGGAACCGCTCGTAGCGATAACTGTGGTCATTTATCACTTGAAATTGATCGGTTCATTCACTGAAAACATCCCGAATATAGCGAACATTATCTGTTGCATTAGCCTCAATGCGGAGGTGCTCTAAGTGTTGTGTATAGGTCAGTGGGCCGTAGATATGAACACTTGGAGGTATTCTTTCGGCTTCTCATAAACCACCATGTACTTCGCTCGTATGCTGGGACACATTTTGATGCTGGTCTGATAATGCTCCGCGGTGGTAGCTCCGTGGAAAACAGGTGAGTCCATTCCGGAATGGAGAATGAGATGATCCCCCCAGATTAGGTACTAACATGCCGTTGTCATGCTTGATGTCACAAAGTATCACTAATCTGTCTCCTACAAGAGCAATATTTTCTGAAATATCATACATGTGACTTGCACAGCGCTCCAAAACAGGTTTCATAGCATCTCGTTTGTTGTTTTTGCGCAATCGCTTGACGTATGCCTGCACTTGTGAAACCTTGGGCGACGGACCTCTGAAAACCCCGTTGTCTACCTTTTTTATCAACCATGCAAATAAGTCAAGAGGCTTAATTGAAGTATCTTCTCCTAGTCGTTCTTCAATACATGTTCTCATTTCAGATGTTAAGTGCTGAGACTTCGGCGAGGGTGCATCTGGGTCTTGCATGGTATGTTGACCATCCACAGCAATACTGCCAATACAACTTTGCTCACATAATAAAAAATGATAAGAACATGTACACACCACCCCGCTTGCTTTGCAACGCCTAGATCTGCAAGTAGTCACAATTCTTCGAAGGTTGTGTTTAATTAGGAGGTTGTCATCTGTAGCATTGGTCACGTGGTCGAACTTGCAACGTGCAGGATCATTGCGACCACGACTGAAATATGGCAACGTAGACAGATACTCCTCCATGGAAGTGTCAGAACCTGTCTCGTTACTCCACAACTCGATCCATAGTTTTCTTTTCCTTGGAAGACGGACTGTTGGGTTGGTGTCTGAATTAATCTGCATGCTGTCACGATCATGAAGCGTAGTGTAGACAGACAGGTAGAGCCGCCCTCGTGAAGCGCAAAGAATGTGTAGTACAGTGGAGTAGTTACTTATTTCTAGACTCGGCCTTCCGCACAAAAGCTATTATAGACGACTAAATATATCGATACATAATATGTGAAGAGAAGTTGACCCAAAGTTATGTAGGTGGTATTTTGCCACATAGTAATATCATGTTGCAATACACGTGAGTATTTTGATGATGTTGGCATTTCATTATATATGGTGTGACTTTGACCTGTAAAATACTGTCTGGTGGTACTGTCCAATTCTCTGGTGTTTTGGTCCTATTCTACGGTGTGTGTTAACACCCAAATCTCTGGTGCTGCATTCCTTTTTCGTGGTGCTAAAATCCATATGTGTGGTGTCAATACTCCCCACTCGTATTCGTGGAGTGTATTCGTGCATCCCAGTTGTCTCCTGTGATGTTTAAACTTTCTATCCTCAATGTCGTCTATCTTCTAAGAAGCACAATTGATATCTACTATGAATGTTTAAATCGTCAATGCTTTGTTGTATATTCGCTATTATAGGCATCTACAGTGCTGCAACTTCGTGTCAATGAGTGCGAAGCACGGCGCCTGTATTTGACACAACTGTCCTTATTAGGGGCCTATGCAGCTCTCGTAACAAATAAAGTATCATGAAGTTGGACTGTGGTGCCAGTTCTTGAGTCTGTGTGGAAGGCACTTGGTCGTAATAGAGGATTGTTTTGGTGTATTCAGGCAGCTGAAGACACGTTGGGAAGCTGGCGGATCTCCAGGTAGGTTTCGCCTAGTGCAAATAGCAAAGAGAACTAAGATTAGGGCTGCCAGCTATGCTAATCTGCGAGGGTGCAGTTTTAGTCATCCTAATTGTCGTTGTTGTCATCAGGGTCTGCGTTATGTTGACCCTGGATATTTTGCTTGGCAAATCAATCTTCGATATGCGGGAACTTGCACTCTTGTGGTACGTTATGTTTCTTTTGCCGCCATTGGGTCAGTTGTTAATATCTAGAGACAAGTCAGGTTGTTGCTGTCGCTGTAGTTTGAACACGTGGCGAAGTTTGGGGTCCGACGCATCGGGGTTCAACACGTCGTAGATCATTTGAACGGTGCAGTCGGCCTCACCCACAAACAATAACACTTCCATTAACTACATGACGAGGACAGCGCAAGATGAACAGTGAACAAGGAGATTGGACTGAGACCGGGAATTACCATTGCCATCGATAATAAATCCACGACTGTGTGGATCATCGTGTGCACCAAGGTCGACGTGATGTCATGCTCGGATATCCCACCTACCCGAGCTGACGAAGTTTCGGAATGGAATGGATTTGAATGACCGCTTCTAGTATGTATTTCTTCATTTGATGTTCTCCACGCAAACGATGGAGAATTCCATCGCGACGAATATCAGCCTCATGCTTGCGACTTGCTCCAGTGTCATGTCGGAAACCACTCTCCTCATGTACACAGACAGCAGGTTCGAAGATTACGTTGGTCAAGTTCACTTCGATTCCACATATCGATGCTACCCACTGTGCAGTGATAGCGAGGCTGTGGCCGCTTTCGTCTGGGATGGAGAACCACAAGGAACGTAACTTACCGTTTCGAGGATGTCGAGTGTCAAGGTCGATCTGTCATTGGAGATACGAAGGCTGGGGCTGCATTCTCTGCTATTGCCTCGGGTCACAAGGTTCGGTCTTTTATCTTGTCGACGACAGGAAAGTTAACTCCAACACGAGGAATCGTCCACTCGTGCAAGGAGAAGAGCGACATGGTATACAAACCTTTCAACGATACTGCTGCGTGGAAGCATTGAATGTCTACATATTGTAGCTGTTTCTAATTTGAGCACACCAGGAATGCATAGGTTTCGGTGACATGACAGAATGAGTGGTTGGAAAATCAATTACTGCTTTAATCATAGCGTTCTTGTAGCTATCCCTGACCAGGTCGGAGTTCATTTTCAGAGGCAAAGCGAGTTGAATGTTCTATTACTTTACTTTGGTATAGCAGCAGCATTGTATTGTTGTTTGAAGAACATTGCAATAATAGGAGGAGGATCCGACTTTTAGGAATGCGCAACTGCACCGCGAAGTTTGGCATCTGAATTCTTCGCGGGTTCCAGATTTTTTGGTCGAGGATATGGCTTCTGTAACTTCCAGCTCGATCTCCACTTGTGGTATTTTCCGAATTCGTCTTGCAGTTGCATCTTTTTTGAGCCATAAAGCTTAGCCAACTTCTCTGGGGTCATTCCTGTTCTGTACATCTCTTCCATCTTGACCAAGAACTTATTGTTCTGTGCTTTCTGGTACCGGTCATTTATCTTGTCAATACCTCGCCTGATTTGGCTGACAAACGTGTTGACATTTAGTGGAATGCCGCCCCTTTCCTCGCCGGCACCGATTCCACCCGCGTTTTCCTTGGCATGACGGTGAGTCTTGCTCTTTTTCAAACTGGTATGAGTTATTTCCCTTGTACCCGAGTGATCCAGAGGAGTAAGAGCTTTGGTTGTACTCATCAGAGAGGTTAAGACTCCAAGTAGGAGCCACAACAGTGACAATACGCGCATGACTGGAGTTCAAGAACGCAGATGCGTAGTGCCCACAGGTAAAAGTGAACACGCGATGAAGGCGCCGAGAGCTTCCAGGAAGTTTAACCTTGAGGATTACAAGCAAATTCTGGAGTGATTTAGTAGTCCTCTTGAGTTGGATGTTATCGTTGTCGCAACTTTGCCGTGTCGCCATTTCCATCTGAGATTGGTGTCTTACCTATGCACTCACCTTCTTGGTTGTTAATAACAACAACTTGTTATACGTACGGACCAACGTACGCACCAACTGCTACTACATCTAGCTAGAACTGCACGATCTGAAAAACATTGTAAAATCGTGTAGCACCACAATCATACCCTTTCTTCTAGTTATGGAAATCGTTGATCACGAGCTGTAGTATACAAACTAAGTAAAAGAACTCATTTCCCGGTTTTTAGCCTTTAAGTGTCCTTTTTTATTCTCACTGATTAGTAGTTCAGCAAGGATTTGCTGCTAAGCCGCTTGGCACATTCATTGCGTCAGGATGGCCATTCACTGGTTCCCGTGGGGTTCAATATGTGACTGCTTGTTCCCTTCCTGGCAGCGCGGGTTTGGAAGTAAAAACTGTATGAAAAGAGCGTTGTGGAGATACTTCTGCTGATTTTACTGTCGAGGAGCTGCAGGAATGTCTACAGTTGAGACACAATTTGTCCAAGTGCTCATTTTCACCACTTAAACGGTACAATCCTTGATAGTGACACCTCCGGAATGTGACCTCGCGACGCCATCACTTCAATGAGGACTGTCCTGTACTTGGCCGCCGTGTTCTCTTAACTTAGTCTCCCACGCAAAGCACGTACAGTGCCAATCCGACGAAAACACAATTGTACGTACGTACACCATAAACAATTTCGTGATTACCGGTATAATATGCCTCGCAGTTTTTCAGTGTTTTTGTACATATCGCGCAATCACTCGCTGCTAAAAAATCCCGTAATAAGCATGTACATTGGCTCTCCTACGATAATGCACATGTGCGCACCGTGACACTATCGGAGCTCTGTAAAACCTGTGATTATGCCTCATGGAGTACCGCATCACCCTTGTTCTAAGTTTTCTCCTAAGCGAATTCTTGTTGTAGCCAATGACGGCGGTCTATTTTGACCATATGGTCTTCACTAAAACTACACTGTAACTTTGGCAAGCTAATTCTAGGATGTGCTACTGACATGCATTGTAGAAACTCCAATAGGTAGACATCGCATCACTGGCAGTGAAAAAGACAATACACTACACTCGGATTGCTGCTGGCTACACCCACAAGCGCCTGGTTTTCGTTGGTCTCCGAAATCTGGACCAAAGCCACTTATTGTCGACTTCGCAAATGGAGCTTCACGACAATTTATAGATGATCAAGTGTTGGTGGCCATTGAAGAAAGCACACAGCTATTGGGCAAACCAGATGGAGCTGTAGGGAGTACAGTTAGTAATGGTGACGGATACGCCACCAGATCATACGATTATTATCAAAATGCTACCTTTCGTAAATGAGCTAATTCCTAGGTTTTAGCAACTAGTTTTATGATTGTACTTTAGGACAGGGACGATGCGATAAATTTGTTTCGGTGAGATCGACATTGGATTAAGCAAAACATGAATATGATAATTCGAAAAACAAGTGACATTCTGACAATGAGGAAATCATCTTTGTATTTTGACTGGCAATCATTGTTAGAGTTTGTACGTGTGGTGCTCTAGGAAGTGTCCTCAAAGTAATGTATCCTTCAGTATTACGCCGTGCCAACGCCCGGTACCAACCCCAAGACGACGAACGCGTGCCAAGACATAGGACAGCAAACGATCTTCCCGGAGTTCTTTCAACTCCTGAACTGTGACGTTCTTTAGAGAAACCCATCTCCAGAACAGGTCTTCTGTCTGGGTCTGGGTAGTGGTGTTCTCGGGCTGTACTCAAGGGTACCCCCACACGGGGAAGATCCCACCACGGCCTTTCGGTTTCTTGCGGAGACTGGTGAATTCCATCAAAGGAATTCGGTGTGGTGCAAGCAGCACACACCTAGCGGCCTCAATGTCGTTGACAAAGAGCGGTTCGACTTGAACCAAGGCACGCTCATAGGCGCCACGTGAAGTGCGCCATGGTTTAAACCACGAGGGGCCTTGAGGTGTTCCAAGAACATGGGAGACCCAGACCCCGCATCCGGTGGGTAGTATCCGCGAGGATACACCGGCGTGGGAGGCACAGGAGTGTCTTGCCGTTGAGCAGCTTGATAGCGCTCCTGCTGCTCATCGAGATCATTGAAGATCTCTTGGGGCTCAGAGACAGCCCCCTCCTCTTCGTCTTCGTCTGAGGAGTCGAACAGGGATTTGAATCCCTTTGCGATGGAAGGCTCTGAAGTAGGAGAGCCAGGGGATGCGCGCTTCTTAGCAGCAGCAGCTCCCTCACCGTTTTGAAGAAGCTGCTTTCGCAGCTTGGGCTCGAGCCTTACCTTCAGCTAAGGTAAGGTTCTTGGCAGGCAAGCTCGTCGAAGCTGCCTTTGCTACTGATGATGGAGTATCATCAACAGTAACGTTCTGCGAAGGAGCGTCCTGTGAAGGAGCATCCTGAGAAGGAGTTGGACCCTTGGTGGATCCAGGAGAGTCTCCATCAGACTCTGCTGCCGTGATCATTGGGATATATAAGACAGGGGACTCTGCCTCAGGAATGTGGTCCCGATAAGTGAACCGAGGGTTCGGTCTATCGTCGGGCGATGAGGAGCGCGAGCGACTGCGTCGCGGGATCCCTCCTTGTTTGGCAGCAGCAGCGGTATGCTTGCTGGCTGCCTCGGAAGCCGCCTTGCGGGCTTCCTTGCGCGGAGCGGCCTTGTCTTTCGACTTGGCCTTAGCAGTCTTCGACCTCGCAGTCTTGGACTTAGAAGGCGCCGAAGCGCCGTAGGTGCTTGCCTTCTTAGGTATCTTCGAAGAGGTTAACGTGGAAACCTCGGTGTCTTGAGCGCGCGAAAAGGCTTAATGAATCCTCAAAGCAACAACGGTGGCTCGTCGATGGGTATCGACATGAGAAGGAAAGAGAGCGGTGCTCTCTTCCTAACTCCTCATTGGTTGGGGTGTTCCTAACCTACGTGGGGGAGGATGTTACGGGGTTACATGAAGGGGTACCCTAGAAAGGGTACCGCCTTTAGAACTAGATATACTTCTGTGAGTATTCGTTTTAGCTTTCTGTTGTGAGTGGTGTGGACCACACTCCAAGTACTACACTACTGCCACGTAGGTTCGGTGGCTGAGGGCCAACCAATAACCTTTGACCTAGCTTTTATATGCATAATTAGGATAAATTATAGTTAATTAGGAGTTTGTATTACAGGCCAAATGGACCTAATTAACCATAAATAAATCAGTCTAAAATCTACTCTAAACTGGCTATTAAGTCCCCTAAGACCAGGGACTAGTGAACTGCCGTTCACTTAGAGTTTGTATACTCGATAGCACGCTTCCTCTAAGCAAGGTGCTCGTGTGACCCCGTCACACAACCTGATTTGCATGCTTTTCCAAGGAAATTAGACTGCTACGTTCACTGATCAGAGTTTGGCATCGGGCAGAGGCGGCAGCTCACCATCAATCGCCACATAAAAATCATGCCTAAAGCATTGATGAAGCACATAGTCTTCTGGTCTCTAATCCATTGCGTTCCGACGTGGATTCCATAATTGTTTTCCTCAATTTAATGGAAGTTTGGTTGATGTTGCAGACTGCAACATCAACTTGCAGTATTCAATATCAACCAAATTTCTTGGATCATGGGACGCTGACGGAACGAATACAATGAGGAATTTCCATATCTCAACCTAAAGCACTGAGATTTGTGAAAATAGTAATCAAACCTAAAAGCACTGAGATCAGTAGTAGTACTTCTATGTAGCAGTACACAGTGTTACTGCGCGTCGACAATTGTGTTAACGATAGTCAAGGAGATGTGGAAATTGGTGGACAGCACTTACGTGTAGCAGCTTGCCTAATCTTTAATATACTTGCTTACTGCTCTACATTTGCTTATGGCACCTGAACTTCGCCAACCGAAGAAGCGAAAGCCTGGGAGGCCTAAAGGCCGAAAAACAAGGACATGCTGGAGGTGTCATGCTACACTTAGCTCTTGCACTAAGTTGAAGCTGCACCTCCAGCGCAAGAGTAGTTGCGGGCCGAAGGCTGTAGCCCGTCAAGCAGCAAAAAAAAGGAGGCCAGCCGACTGTCGAGCAAGGTGCAATATCACAAGAAGCAGCTCGACAAAGTCGGCTGGTGGGACGAAGAAGAAGAAAAGGACGCTGGAGACGACAACATTCCGGTTAGTCTAGCTCGTAATGCTGTTTGGGTCACAGGACCAGACAACTTAAAACGCGCTAAGGATTTAGCTACAGTGGATTGGAGTTCTATTATCGATCTTCGTTAATAGTACAAATTAGTATTTCGATTTAGTAGTACAAATGTAGTACTTCACTATAATACCGAATTCAGTAATACTCGTTAAAATCTTGCTCAATATCGGTCAGACTAACTTAAACTTTATATGGTCGCTACGGCTAAACAGAAACAAGAAATTAACTGCACACGCAAGATAATTGGTTGAAAACGTAAGCTTTTCAGCCGAAATTCTACGTTTAACGTCGAAATAGGCAGAGGCCTCAAACCTACTAGAGAATCCGCGTAAATAAATTCTTAATATGTGTGTTATATTCCGAATATGCACATACACGTAATTTATCCCATGGGTTTAATGAACTTTGAAATGATTTACAAATAACAATGTTTAGAAAAATCAAATTTAATATGCATGTTAGCGAAATGGAAACCAAGGAGCGTCTTGACCAATTCAATTGCCACCTTTTGTTTTTTTGCGCTTGTGCTTGGGCTTTGGTCCAGGTTTGAGACCGCGCTTACCTAATTCAGGTGGGTCTGATTGAATCGGGGTACCCGAACGGTTGGGTCCGTTGTGAGAGGGACATCGGTGGGCCATGGGCGAAACGGAGCTCTGTACATCTCGTTGAAATAGTCAATAGACATTCGCTTAGCATCGTAAAGAGTGTCGAGTGGTTGGCCTTCACTGACCGCAGCAGATATAGCATGAACACACGGGAAACACGTGTCTTGCCAGTTACCGCAAGTGCGTTCTTTGGCGGGGAGGTCCACTAAGCGCCAAGGGTGAACGAATCTAGGTCGCTGCGTCTTGCCAAGAAATCTCACGTTGTACCCCCCCCTCCATACATGGTGTTACATTGCATCGGTCTCCCACGATGATCAAACGTTTGCGCTCGCAAGACAGCAACGGGACGAGATCAGTTCCAGTAAACTTGGTCAACCAGTTCGATGCCATTTGCCTCCTATCGGACACGAGCTCACTCAATTTTCTGAAATAAAGAGCGAAAGCGTCCATCGGTTTGGCACTACGACAGTCGTTTCCAATCCAGCTGTTTGCTTGTTCCGCGAGATTGGATGTAATTTCGTCGTAAGTCGGGAGTTTGAATTGTTCCTGAAATTTGTATTTCACCCAGTGTTTTTTGTCAATACCATTGAGATAATCGACTGCGGCTGGGGTTTCGTTTTTGAAAGTTCCTTAGCAAATAATTTGAAGTCACTTTCGCAGTCAGCCCGGGCCATGTCATTAATAAGCCCGCGTTCTTTACCCGTCAGAGATATTCCATGGCTATTGATGTTGCCCTTGATGTGTCGGAGGCAAAATCTGTGTCCCGCCTTTGGATACACGTCGTGGACAGCGGACAAGAGACCTTTCATACGATCAGAAACCACAGTAAATCGTTCGATAGAACCCAAGGCTTCCTTCACGATGTTCAAAAACCACACCCAATGATCGTAGGTTTCGACAGGTACAAGAGAAAAAGCGAACGGCAAGATATGGTTGTTGTAGTCCTTTGCCGTGGCAATCAAGAATACGCCGTAGTTATTCATTTCGCCTTTCAAATGGGCTCCATCCAGACTGTAGAGGAGTCGCGCCTTAAGGGCTACCCGAATTCCGATAGAGGGAAGAAAGCATGCTCTTTTAAAAGTCCCATCAACCTCCTTTTCAAACCGCCAAATTGAGCCTGGGTTTTTTTCCGCTACTAACTTCAAGTAGCTTTCAAGCTTTTGGTAGCTCTCGAGGCGGTCAACAGCATTAACATCATCGATACCTCTTTTGATTCGTGAAATTGCTGATGCGGATACTTTAATTCCCTCTCCCACAAGGAATTCGGATATCGCCGCTCCTACCATTTTATCTGTTTTACCTTGGTATAGTGGAAGCATCTTCGTTTGAACCAAATCAATCACATCCTTGAGATTTTGTGTGGTGTTTCTCTTGCCTTTTATAGGACGAGCTACAGTGCCTTCTGCAACCGGTCGACTTGAAAAACCCACGTGTTTGATGTGATTGTGGCAGAAATTGACCCGAGAAATCTTCCAAAATCCGTCACATCCGCTAACATTGATCGAAAAAGGACAACTGATGTCCTCATTTGCCACGGTCTTGTCGAAAAATTGTTGCCCATTGAGTTTCTTGCACACATACTTGGCGTTCCCACCACCTTGACCTTTACTACTGAAATGTTGTACAAGTAACTGGAAGCCACATGCTTTCGCGTACTCTTTGCAGCGTAGTTGAATTGCCTTTTGGGATCCATGGTACTCAGCTCCGACATTATCTCGGCGAGCGTAAGCGATGCCAAAGTCTTCTTTTGTAGAATCCGCTTGCTGGACGGGCACATTTTGCCGGAGAAGACCTAATTCACAAGCCTTAGCAATATCTGCTGCATCCAATGCAAAGGGTACAACACCGTAGCATGGTATCTTTTTGGAAGACGACGAGGCCATAGCGTTTAATAAGAAGTAGGCGGACGAAAGGAAATTGAAGACTGGGAGACTGGAGAGACCAAGTCACGGTAATGAAGCGACGTGTTTTATAAGAAATGAAATTGCCTAGTATTTTGTGGGTTTCTTGCGACAGTAACCTTTTGCAAGTTTCTCTCTTCTTAACCGGAAATATGAGATTGCGTTCAAACATGCGATTGTTCAAACGACCCAAACCGATAGATGGTTGAAACGAATATATACTCCCACCTTCCGAAATATTACGCAATGCACTACAACAGCTAGGGCAGCTTTTTCGTATCATAGAAATCAGTAAAGTACTACATGGATATATTAGTATTAATATTGTTTTAGTAGAGAATACTATTCCTACTAGTTTACTGATTTGGTCTCCATTGAAGCATTTATCACAATCCTAAAATCAAATCTCAGTGCTTTAGGTTGAGATATGGAAATCCCTCCGAATACAATCTCAATCAAACGTCTTGGATCATGGGACACTGACGGAACGAATACAATCTCGATCAAACGTCTTGGATCATGGGACGCTGACGGAACGTGAAAATGTGCGGAAAGATAATAGTATTCGTTACATGTGGTGTCACGTGCTCCCAGCGAGGTACAATATACCTCTGTGCATGTATGTGAGGCACTGCTTTGGTCGAGAGTGGCACTGTAGAAAATAATGAAGGAGGCTTCACGTGTAGATCCGGTGCACTCACCTTCACAGCGATTCAACACACGGAACGGGGAACGCGCTCCCATAATACCCAACTACGTCAGTAAATTTCAGTTAGTGTTACTATTGACTAAGATTTACACTACAACTTTATCACTTCGCAATTCGCTGACCAGCCCTCTGTAGGATCAATCACTAGCTGTAATGCGTCTCTACTCAGTCGCACTCTTAATTGCTGCTGCTCTTCTGTCAAATGTTGAACGCGTCACCTCCTTCGACCTGACCACCGACTATCCGACTGTGACAATCCGTTCCCTTGCTGACCAACAGAATGACGTCGCTCCTAAAGGGTTGTTGAGACGTTACGAAGAGGATGACGAAGAGAGAGCCATCGGAGTTGGCACAATCTCGGAGCTGGCAACGAAGCTCAAGGGCAGTGCATCGAAGCTCGCCCAAAAATTTGTCAACATAAAGCAATATGAAAAACAATTAGCGAGAAAATTGATTGTTGGTCCAGTTGAGGGCACCTTGACAAGCTCGAATCTGAAGCAGTTAACTGACGAAGTCCAGCAGCTCAACTCCAAGAATATCGTAAAAAAGGTTTCGGTGATTGGAACACTCACCGCTCGCTACGGAGATGAGGCTCTGACGAAGGCGCTCGTGGCTGCCGAGGAGAAAGCGAAGGACCCGGCAATGGTAAGACAAATAAAAGCATTGCGGAAGGGTCAAATGGATAGGTGGGTGAAAGGCGGTAATTCTGCTGACGATATTGCCAAGCTACTGACCATTCACAAGGACGGGTACAGGATATTCAAAAATGGGAAGTTGGACATCTTGGACGACTACGTCAAGCTCGTCAACGGGAAAAATTCCGATCAAACACCTCTACTCAGAGCCTTGCTTACAGGATTTCGTGGTGATGACAAGTTGGGGGCGGCTTTGTTAACTGCAAAGATGAGTCCCGATACGATGAAGAGGGCCGAGCAATTGGAGAATTCTCTAGTCAATAAGTGGACTAGCGAAGGGCAATCTCCGGTAAACGTGTTTCAATGGCTAAAGCTTTACAGGGATGACGCTTTTACCACCGATAACCTGAACAAGTTCTGGAAGTACGTCGATAACTTCAACAACAAGAATCCGATCAACAAAAAATCAACGATTGACATCTACTCGAACAGTTTTGGAGATACCGCCGTGGCGAACAGGCTGGTGTCGGCAATGAAGAACCCAGCCACAAGAGATGTCGTGGAGAAGGTACAGTCACAGCAGTTGGAAATTTGGAGAAATGCCAAGAAATCTGTTGACGATGTGTTCTCGATACTGAAACTTTCAAGGACAGAAGACGCAGTAACTACTAGCTGGAAGTTGAACATGTTGGACGAGTTCATAAAGCTGGAGGGTGGAGAACACAATTTAATCAAGGCGTTGACATTGGAGTTTGGTGGTAGGAAGAACCTTGCAACGATTTTGGAGAGAGCAAGTACGACCGCAGAAACTACAACATTGCAGAAGAAACAGTTTGCCGCGTTGGCGGTCAACGGTATCAATCCGGACAACTTTATGGCCACTATTTTGAGGACGGATCGTAGCCTCGCAAAAGATGAACAAAACGTGATTGCTGACAAGTTCAAGGCATTTTATCTGACATTAACAAGCGGGTGATTGAACGAAGAGCTCTTTAGTCGAGGGCGTTCAGGTAAGCGAGTTATTGCCTTGTCTCACTCGCTACGATTGGACGGAGGGGTTCCTACAGATTATTCATCGAGTTGTGGATGTCAGTGAACGTTACTCGGGTGACTAAGGCACGAAAGAGTCAC
Source organism: Phytophthora palmivora (assembly GCA_008079305.1). Classification (NCBI taxonomy): domain Eukaryota; phylum Oomycota; class Peronosporomycetes; order Peronosporales; family Peronosporaceae; genus Phytophthora; species Phytophthora palmivora. Next base: position 161,373 of record VOQZ01001172.1, on the reverse strand, counting down.
TATCGAATGGGCAGCTTCAAACAAGAGGGACGTATTCGTGCATCCCAGTTATCTCCTGTGATGTTTAAACTTTCTATCCTCAATGTCGTCTAACTTCTAAGAAGCACAATTGATATCTACTATGAATGTTTAAATCGCCAATGCTTTGTTGTATATTCGCTATTATAGGCATCTACAGTGCTGCAACTTCGTGTCAATGAGTGCGAAGCACGGCGCCTGTATTTGACACAACTGTCCTTATTAGGGGCCTATGCAGCTCTCGTAACAAATAAAGTATCATGAAGTTGGACTGTGGTGCCAGTTCTTGAGTCTGTGTGGAAGGCACTTGGTCGTAATAGAGGATTGTTTTGGTGTATTCAGGCAGCTGAAGACACGTTGGGAAGCTGGCGGATCTCCAGGTAGGTTTCGCCTAGTGCAAATAGCAAAGAGAACTAAGATTAGGGCTGCCAGCTATGCTAATCTGCGAGGGTGCAGTTTTAGTCATCCTAATTGTCGTTGTTGTCATCAGGGTCTGCGTTATGTTGACCCTGGATATTTTGCTTGGCAAATCAATCTTCGATATGCGGGAACTTGCACTCTTGTGGTACGTTATGTTTCTTTTGCCGCCATTGGGTCAGTTGTTAATATCTAGAGACAAGTCAGGTTGTTGCTGTCGCTGTAGTTTGAACACGTGGCGAAGTTTGGGGTCCGACGCATCGGGGTTCAACACGTCGTAGATCATTTGAACGGTGCAGTCGGCCTCACCCACAAACAATAACACTTCCATTAACTACATGACGAGGACAGCGCAAGATGAACAGTGAACAAGGAGATTGGACTGAGACCGGGAATTACCATTGCCATCGATAATAAATCCACGACTGTGTGGATCATCGTGTGCACCAAGGTCGACGTGATGTCATGCTCGGATATCCCACCTACCCGAGCTGACGAAGTTTCGGAATGGAATGGATTTGAATGACCGCTTCTAGTATGTATTTCTTCATTTGATGTTCTCCACGCAAACGATGGAGAATTCCATCGCGACGAATATCAGCCTCATGCTTGCGACTTGCTCCAGTGTCATGTCGGAAACCACTCTCCTCATGTACACAGACAGCAGGTTCGAAGATTACGTTGGTCAAGTTCACTTCGATTCCACATATCGATGCTACCCACTGTGCAGTGATAGCGAGGCTGTGGCCGCTTTCGTCTGGGATGGAGAACCACAAGGAACGTAACTTACCGTTTCGAGGATGTCGAGTGTCAAGGTCGATCTGTCATTGGAGATACGAAGGCTGGGGCTGCATTCTCTGCTATTGCCTCGGGTCACAAAGTTCGGTCTTTTATCTTGTCGACGACAGGAAAGTTTACTCCAACACGAGGAATCGTCCACTCGTGCAAGGAGAAGAGCGACATGGTATACAAACCTCTCAACGATACTGCTGCGTGGAAGCATTGAATGTCTACATATAAGTTTACACTTTCTGGTCTATTGCCTAATCGCGCAGCCTTGACGCTGATTGGTCAAAACTGAAAGTTGCCGGCGAGGTGAAGGAGGAAGACCGACGAGATCCAGGTGGTCGACTGCACGCTAACTACAGACTTCTTGCAAATTTATGCCTCAGATGCCTCGTTGGATTAACATTAGTGGTCACGATATTGAACAGGAAGCTAGTAGTCTTGTATATTCAACCGAAGCAGTGATAAGTCAGCATGCCAGTCCGAATACTGTGTTCCACTGTCTGTATGGCTTTTTACTGCCTTGGGTACTCGCGTAAGGAGCTCGCTCGAATTTTCCACAAGTCAATAAAGCCTATTTGCAACTGAATCAATGTCTACGAGAGAACTGGCACGTATCAGCGAGCAGAAAGAGAATCAAGTCACGTGTTTACAAAAGCTCATCGAACGTGGCTGTGCCAGTTCTACACTGAACATCCGCCGGCATATTTAGACGAGGCCCAAGAAGCTTTTAGCAGCACACACCATATGAGCATATCAGAGTCATCGGTGTGGCGAATACCACATGACTGAGGATATACCAGGAAAGTTCTTGAGCGGAGAGCAATGCATATCAAGGAGAAAGATGTGTGTTCGGTTCCTGGAAGAGCTCAGTCATATTGACTGGTGCCATCAAAACATTATGTTTCTGGATGAAGTATCGTTTGCAGTCTGTCCTGCCGCTGTATTAACCATGTTGCCGCCCTCACGAGGTGCCTTCGTTGCAACTTGAGTTGCCAGAGAATGAAAAACACCTGTGTCAAGTAATATAATATGTAGTTCGTAGGTTTGCGCGATTGGCGGGCTGTTGGATTGAAAAACCGCGCAGGGAAATTTTAAGTAGAACTCACAATAGCTGTTTCTAATTTGAGCACACCAGGGATGCATAGATTTCGGTGACATGGCAGTGAGTGGTTGGAAAATCAATTGCTGCGTCAGTCATAGCGCTCATGTAGCTATCCCTGTCCAGGTCAAAGTTCACTTTTAGAGACTAAGCGAGTTGAATGCGCTATTACTTTACTTTGGTATATCAGCAGCAGCATTGTACTGTTGTCCGAAAAACATTATATTAGGAGGAGTATCCGAGTTCTAGGAACGGGCAACTTCGTCTGCATGGCGAAGTTTGGCATCTGAATTCTTTGTGGGTTCCAGTTTGTTCGGTCGAGGGTATGGCTTTTGTAGCATCCAGCTCGATCGCCACTTGTAAAATTCACTGAATTCATCTTGAAGCTTAACCTTTGAAGAGCCATAACGCTCAGCCAACTTCTCTGGGGTCATCCCAGCTGTGTACATGCTTTCCATCTTGACCAAGGACTTCTTGTTCTGTGCTTTCTGGTACCGATCATTTATTTTACCGATACTACGCCTTATTTTGCTGACAAATGTGTTGACATTTAGTGGAATGCCGCCTCTTTCCTCGCCCGCACTGACTCCTTCCGCGTTTTCCTCAGCATGACCGTGAGTTTTGCTACTTTTCAAACTGGTATGCGTTATTTCCCTTATACCCGAGTGAGTAAAAGGCGCAATAGCTTTGATGGTAGTTATTACAGTCGTTAAGACTCCAAGTAGGAGCCACAACAGCGACAATATGCGCATGACTGGAGTTCAAGAACGCAGATGCGTAGTGCCCACAGGTAAAAGTGAACGCGCGATGAAGGCGCCGAGAGCTCCCAGGAAAGCGTAACCTTGAGTATTACAAACAAATTCTAAAGTGATGTAATAGTCCTCTTGAGTTGGATGTTATCGTTGTCGCCAAGTTTGCCGTGTCATCAGATACGGTGCACGCACTTTCTTGGTTGTTATACATACGGACTAACGTACGCACCAACTACATGATCTGAATATTGTGAAATAGCTAGACATTGCCATGATGGCCTCTAGTCGTTGGCCACAAGCTGTATACAGAGCTAGAAAACTTCGCTTACTATGCTGTAATTGGCTGAAATGTTTAAAAGAGGCCTCATGACTATCTGTCGCCATAGCATGTGATGTGCAATCTTTGTAGGATAAGAGTCGTAGGATTGCTAATGTACAGTATTTGCTTTTATAGGATAATTCTGTTTGCGCGGTATGTGCAGAAACCATGGAAAACTGCGAGGCATATTAATAATTGCGAGATTATGGTGTAAACAGCACGCGCTATACGTAGAATTGTGTTTTCGTAGGATTGGTATTGTACTTGCTTTGCGAGGGAAATTAAGTTGAGAGAAGACGGTGGGCAAATACAGGACAGGCTTCATTGAAGTAATGGTGTCGGGACTCGCGCGACTCGCGAAGGTCACATTCAGGAGGTATCACTATCAAGAATTGTATCGTTTAAGTAGTGTAAAAGAGCACTAGAAATCAGTTGTTTCTCAACTGGTTCTCCTTAGGTTCAACAGGTGACTGCTAGTTCTTTCCGTGGAGTTCCTGGACATGTTATTTCAGTCCGGGTTTGAAAGTAAAAGCTGCATGGAAAAGAGCATCGTGAGGACACAATATTTCTGCCGATTTTACTGTCCAAGAGGTGCAGGAGTGACTACAGTGACTGGCCAACCTGACGTAATGAATGGACTTTTGCGACGGGTATAAGCACTAAATGTCCTGTTAAACTTCTAAACAGTGAGAATCAGGGAAATGATTTTTTTACCATGAAGCGAATTCTCATTTTATGAGAACTGTACTGTGTAATTCTCAGAAACCTGTAGTCAAGTCACCCGCCCAGTATAACTTAGTGTAGTTTTGTACAACGCATTTTCTTCTTAACGGAGTTCACTTCGGTAGAACTCTCGTAATCCCAAATTTGCTAAGTGGGGCGAGTACGGTGTTCAACCTATACGTGTTCACGACCTCTGCAAGGCTTGCAAAACTAGTTGAGTAGCCAAGAGCAGTTTCATTTAGCAAATGACATCGGCTTATTTTGACCATATGATTCAACAAGCTAATTCTAGGATGTGCTATAGTGGCGAAGATACGCCACCATTATCAAATGCTATATCTCGTTAATTAGATAAATCTTAGGTTTTAACTACTAATTTTTAAGATTGTGAGTTATCCTACAAATGTACATACGATAAATATGATTTGGATTATGACAATACGATGTTCTGACAAGGATATCGTCCTAGAATAGGACAGTATCTTGATTGGTGGGTATTTTTAGATTTTGGACATGTGCTTTACAACTGGAATGGTCGCGCTAGACCATCCAATAGGAAGTAGAGTATCTGCGGCGTGCACGGCGGCGAAACGCTAAGAAGGTTAATGTATATGTACATGTCGTGCATTGCGTTAACTTGATGATGATGAACTTGTCGGAACCATTGCGATATGGAAAAGTTGAGCTCTTGTGGTTCATCTGTCGGAGTTGACTCTCCTAATAATGTAGCGAAGAGCGTCATACACGTTGATCCTTGCTGTGGTTAGTGGTATTATCGACAGCTCGCTCTTGAAGACTTGGAAGATAAATTCATGCTGCGTCTGTGAGATTCCGAGGGTTAGCTCCAAGCACCACGTCATAGTTTTGAAGTACACCGGATGCCAACGTGGAGCGCAGCCATCCTTGACATTTTGTTCGTTGATCGTTGAAGACATTGAATGCATCCACATAATTTATGTTGTTTACTCGCCTTCATCGTCGCTGACCAAGCCCAGCAGTACTTCTCTGAATTTGGTTGCATTGGAAAAGTTCGGGACTTCCCACTGGAATGGCACATCTGTCGTACTTGTCGCTTTTGACTTGTCATAGTCAGATATGGTGGAGTGTACACTATTGCTGCATAGCCCTTCTTCTTCAAAGTCGGCGAGCTCTGGTGGTAGGAATAAATCAACCTTGAAAGCTTGAGTTGGATTGCTTAGTTCCTCAGTACTGGCATGAGAGCTCGACAGATTGTTTTCGTCGTCACTGTGATCGCTGTCGTTGTTGCTCTTAGCGCTGGGGGAGACGTTAGTTGAAGAATATTGTGGCTGGTATCGATATGAGTGCATCATTCGACGCAGCTTGGCAGAATGCGCTTCAACTCGTTTACTAGCTTTTGCCCGTGCTTCTGCTGCCACTTGAGACCTAACCTTCTCCTCCTCCATCATGTTCTTCCACTCTTCTTCGCGCAGTCGAATTTGTAGTTCTCTCTCAGCTTCTCGCTGGCGTTTTAGGCGTTCTTTTTCATCAGCAAGTTCCAGGTCTCGCCTTTGTTGCCGAATTTCAGCCGCCTCCTCAAGCACAGCAGCGAGTTCCAACTCTAGAGAAGCCTTCACAGCTGACAATCGAGAAATCTTGGAGCTTTGATCAGCATTGTACTGAAGAACTTTATCCAGTTTCAAACGAACACGCTCGCGTTGCTTGTGCTTTTGAATACAGTTTTGCTTCACATGCATCTCCAGAGACATCTAAGCACGGACAGAAACAGTCAGCACAAATGTGAAGAATACGTTGAACCAATCAGCACTTACTTTCTCCCGAAGCTGGGTTTCCAGGTCCACCATGAATTGACTCGACGATTTCTCCATCAAATCGTTCGTATCAGCAGTCCACACAGATTCTGCGTCGCAATTAGACTCAGCGTTTACCGAACGCGCAGTTATCATCGGCGATGATGAGGATCGTCTGAATGATTTTGCACGTACAGCTTCGATCTTGACCATTTGATCCTGAAGATGAACCGCAGCCGCTTGACGTTCAAGCTCTATTTCCCGCTCAAGCTGTAATTTCTCCTGTTGAAAGCGCTTTGCACGCTCTTGAGCGAGCGTCAGTGCTGCTGCAATCTTCTCAGCATTTGCCTGGGCTACGACCTTGGGGTCTTCTTCCTGGTTGTTAGAACTGTTGTTAGAACGTTTTTTCTTGCGTGCACGCTTACGATGCTTTTGATGAGGTGGGCGAGGTTTCCGGTGTCTTTCATTAGCATCAGAGCTGATGTGCGAGGCCAAATCCTCATCTCGGGCGCTGGAACCTCTGCTACTAACCGTTGATACTGGAGGAGATGCTGATCCCCATGACATCAAGTCATCGTGATTCCAAGAATCACCTAGAGGCACAGGAGGTTTTTTAGGAGTGGAAAAACTCAAAGTCGACACACCCCGGGACTTGCTTCGTTCTGTTGCGTCATGTAAATGGTTCATACTTTCTTGTAAATTTTGTGGCTGAGGCGTTGTGGTAGGCTCTGCAACAGCTTTTAGCGATAGTCGTCGACGAACAAGTGAGTTGGTGCGCGACAACTTCGTAGCAGGATTAGAGACCGAAGACTCTCGACCAAAGTCGGGTGGATGACCATGCGGATGCGTTGGAATCCTGTGAATAGGAGGCTGAGGCTTCGACAGATGCAGCGAAGCACGAGCTGGTGCATGCACGACCTGGCTGAATGACTGCTGGATCTGAGCCTCCTGCTCGGCGAAAAAGCGACCAATCTTCTCGATGAGGTCTGTCATATCTCTTGATCTCAAGTTGTGTTTTGCGTCGCCAAACTAATGCAACCGCCACCCATAGATAGAGCATCTTATCACCTTGGTCACAAAGCCAACAAAAGAAATCCAAATAGCGCTTTGTCACTAACACCTTCAACTTTAAAGCATACATCATTTCCAGATTCCGAACACTCAACCAGAAAATTCCTTGTTCATCACCGCTGCTGAAACACCACCTAGTGAATGCCTGTAACACGTTGTTCCATCGCTCTTACTTCCTCCAAAATCTTCTTTTGCGCCACAAGTGTCTCCTGCGCCATCCTCAGCATCACATCGAGTTTGGACCGTGAAACGACTACATCATCACTTCCACTCTCGGTTCCCGACATGACAGACGAGTATGTCTCCGTAGTAGATAGATCTCCTGCTGACACACCTCCATCAGTGCCTGCATCTCCCATAATCGACGACGAGTCCGATAGAATTGGCACCGACGCGTCCGTCATCACAGCTCGCGAATGTTCACTCCCTGAAGTCGTGCCCAAGTTGTCATACTCCATCGTTCCTGGTTGTCCATGTCGGATGTGCTCCAACTCATCAATTAACGCTCGGATCTCCATCTGCTCCTTCTGATGGCGCCTTGTTCCCCCTCTACTCAACAATTCACCATTTACTCAGTCATTATCACTCAAGAATCGACCCACTCACTCAACAACTCACCTTTGACTCATAGAACGCCCTCCTCGTGTCTGTCGAGTCACTTCACTCCGTCGATTGCGTACGAGCTTCAAAAAGGCTGTATAACTGAGTCTAGGCTCACTTATATTGCCTCCTTGGTAGTAAAACTCGTCATAACCTTGTTCGAGCAGTTGTTCCGTTGTTAAACGGTCAGGAATGCGGCTAAATTGCTTGGCACACTGCACATACTTCCTCAGTAGAATTAACTGAATGCCTTTGCCAATTTTGCGGCGTCTGTGGCTATCGGAGCGATGAGAATGGGGCTGAGAAGAGGTCTGGGAGGCGTTGTAGTCGGCGGCCTCTTGCTCAGCCAATCCAGCGCCCTCGTCGCTGCCGTCTTGTAGAGAGTTAGAAGAGACATGAAGGCGTAAGAGACTGTGGTCTTCAGTGCTCTCGTCATCTCCGTCGTGATCAGGAGGAGGCAACACATCGACGTTTAGCATGTCCATTTTAGTGGTGGATTAGTGAGTGAATGGCTGGCTTTATTGGAATCAGATCGGAGTCTGAGATTAATTGTCTGATTAGGGTACGACAAATTATGTGACACCCTTTTTGTGTCCTCACATGTCTTTCAGTAGACGAAGAATGGTCCTCATCTTAGCTCCAGAAGATGTGTCTTGCTCTGTGTCCTCACATGTGATGGATTTAAGCTCGAACGTATTGAAGTTGACACCTTTGAGCGACACTTGACACATTGGCAGGTTGAGAGACACTAGTGATGTCATGAGTGACTTGCACGCAGAGCTGGCACAGATTGCTGCTGCATTGGCATCGACTTGGCACTTGGAGTAGTTGACGTTGACTCGTAGAGGTTGCAATGCAGTGAGAAGTTGCGTCTTGTTGCAGCTTGTCGAGCTGGTGAGTGACAAAGTGGAAAGGCCCAAAAGCACGTAAAGTAGTAAAACCATCGTGTGCTGCATTCTTCACAATGGAAAATGAGACGAGCTTAGTAGACAGGCAAAAGCTGGAACCATCCAAGGTGAAAGACTCTGAATTCCAGTGAAAACCTTGCTATCTAGTGTACGCTGGAGCAGTTTTGATCAAAAGTTTACTTCTCGACGTGCACGTTGTAGCAATCATCGACAATTTCGTTCGAGCTCAAGCATTTGCACGACCACGTCAGAAAGAACGGAGTTCCTTAACCCAGTTCATGTAAAGACTGGAATTTCGAGTGAAAGTCAGCGCGTCTATAGCTTTACAGAGGCATGTCGATGGCCTGAAGAGTCCAGCGTGTTGACGTGCATTATGGTCCGCCCTGCCCTCTTATCCTGCAAATCACTGCTCAATTTCCATACTTAGCCATCGCTCGAATCATCGTAAAAGCTCGGCAGTTTCCAGCATCAGAGCACACGTCAGTCTCCATTGTTCCGAGCCATGGACACGTCCGTGGTCGCCCCCGTCGCCTCGCACGAGTTGCCCATGGCCCCTGCTCCATCGGCGTCGTCTCCAGCCTCGTCGTCTTCCGCTTCGAGCTCTGGGAGCGAAGAACTGACCGAGAAACTGCCTCCTCCTGCTCCAATGCAAAAGCCACTGGACCCAGCGAGTGACGATGATGTAGGTGATGCCCCTACAGCTACAGGCAATGGAGGCCTTGTCAGTGCCTTTGGTATCATGAAAGACCGAGCAGCTACAGCCAAGAAGACACTGGGGCCACAGCTCCTCAATATGAGGGACAAAACCAGTAAAAAGTGAGAAGGACCCTTTTGTAACGGTTTAGAGGGAGATGGACACTTTGAACTAAATGACTACATTTTTGGCATTTTTTGTAGGTTAGAGAAGTATCAGCCTACAATTGTCAAGGCGAAGACGTCAGCTACGGTGGGATTAACAACTGCAGCAAGTAAGATGAAAGAGGGATCGACACAAGGATGGAGTATGTTGAAGACCAAGTTGGCGGCAGCGGGACCAGTAGCCGAGAGGATTCAAACGATGGGAATAAATGTCATGACGGACATTTATCTTGGAGACACGACGGTGGACGTTCTCGAGTATGTTGAAGACCCTCGAAGTGCTAGTTGCATGTTTTTGATGAAGTACAAGACTGGAAATCAGGGAATGGAGTCGCCGTCGAAAGCCATGGGACTGCTGAGAATGAGTACGTTGATGTCAATGGGTGATACTCTGCTGGTGTTGACTTTGTGTGGTTGTAGCACGAGCAATCAGCAATTCCAGTGTTCACTCGGTAGAAAATGAGTCTGTGGTTGCTACAAGTCCAGCAGATCAGTGTATTGCTACACCTTATGTACTAGGTCACATTTTGCTCTACTGCGGAGATTTAGCTGTTTTGGCTCGGATGTCTTGCGTGAACAAAGCTTGTCGAGATTTCATCTCGTCAGAGCGAAGACTGGAGAAGTTTTGTGTGCGTTATGGACATCTTCCTTCTAGTCTTCGGTTTGCATACTGGGAGAAAACAACTAATGTCCGAAAGACCCGTAAAGCTGCGGAACTGGACTACGACACATACTTGCAAATGGCTCTGTCCAAGGGTGATGCAACGGAGTCGATCATGACGGATGTACGGCGTACGTATGGTCGTGTAGCGCCTCACAAGCGAGCAGCGAATCACAAAGAGGAGGTATCGGAGGAAGATTTGACCACCCAGTTGAGTGAGATTTTACATGCTTTGGCAGGTCGATTCCCTGCCGTTGGGTACTGTCAAGGCATGGATTATATCGCAGCTCACGTACTGAACAAGGTCAAGAAGAGTGGTTCTGCTCATGACACAAAGGCTGAGGCGGAGAGCACCTTCTGGCTGTTAGTGACGTTGTTCGAGCACTATGGTTTGCACGATATGTTCGCTCCAGGACTGCACACACTTCATGTGCATTGTTTTCAGACGCAGAAGCTGCTGGAATTGACTGAACCAGCTCTTGCTGGGCATTTTGCGAGCGAGAGAGTGCCCATTGAGATGTTTGCTGTCGGTTGGTTCCAGACGTTGTATCTCTACCTGAACGTGTTGCCTCAAGACTCATTAAACCGAATCTGGGACGTATTTCTCTTTGAAAAGAACTGGAAGATCATGCTTCGGACAGCGCTCGCACTGCTGCAACTTTCCGAAGAGTACGTCATGGAAAAACCGATCGACGAGATCATGCAGTTCTTCAACACATTTGCAGATAAAGCAGACGAGATTCTAGCAGAAGCACCGCTAACCGAGCGCGCCCTGCGTCTCAAGGTGACAAATACCGTCCTCACGAAGTTGCAGAAGCAGCATATTAAGTTCAAACGAGCATCTCCTACCAAGAACCAGACATTCAACTAAGAGCTTGAATGACGAGTGGCTACTGCTGTAGTACCTAATGAACTTGTGTTGTATAGCTATCCATTAGTGGTTGTCACCGTTGTTCGACTCTCCACGTAGAAATGCTTCTAACAGTACAGGGATGAGCAATTGTGCTTCACACTCCCGCTTGCCGACTTTTTCCACTCGACGTTTACCCAGAGTCACTACTTCCCCCATGAATTGAGCAAGAATCTTCTTGCGCTTCTCGATACCCGTCGTTAACTTTATAAAACCGCGTGGTTGCTCCATCTTGAATCGAATGTAGACTAAGAAATCCAAACAGAACTGACACCTGCATGGGGGCATGACGTTCAGTGCACTTAGAATGCGTTGACGGAGTTGCTCAAAATCCGAAAATCTCCGTTCTACCGTTAGAACCGGCAGTGATTTCGATGTCCGATGCACTTCCAGAACGTAAAATACTGTGCGGTGCTCATCCGTTCGTGTTGTTAGGATGTCGATGTGGTTCACTTTGGTGAGAAAGTCAACGGATGTGTTGGCTCTCCAGCGTCGATGAGCGTCATGGTTCAAACGTGGTAGAGATTCCGAGTCTAGTGGTGGTGGAATTGATGTCACCTCGGAGATCTCGCCAGTTTGAATGACCACGGAAGGAGCGAATGGCTCAAGGCTGCTGCCTGTTGTCATGGTCTCCATTGAGTCGATTACGTTTTGAGCTTGAAGAAGGAGCAGTACCGCGTGCTCACCATCACGTTCTCAATTATCATTATTCTCCGTACCACCGTACCACCGTACAGGAGTGAGTCAGAGTTAACTGAGTTCGTAGATGCCTTTAAGTGGAATGTTTTGCGTTTCACTCGTTTGGTCTTGATTTGATGGCGTTGTTCTGTAGTCAGGAATTGGGGGTTAATGGCGTGCATTGGTTCCATTGATATCTGCACGACAAATGAACGAGATCGTCTCGTAAACCACACATGTATCGACAATGAATTGTGAAATGCAAGTCCAATGATTGATTTAGTGAAGAGGTGTGGGTGTAGTTCTTGAACGCATTTGCAGATAAGCAGACGAGATATTGGCAGAAGCACCGTTCCAAAACCCAGTCATTCAACTAAGGATTCGATTAGGCATGAACACGTTCTGTAGTAGGTATGTGTCTAGTTATCGGTCCTTCCAAGCAGAAACTCTTCCAACAGAGCTGGTATGAGTAATTGCGCTTTACACTCACGCTTGTTGTCCTTCTCCACTCGACGTCTGCTCATACTCACCACGTTGTTAATGAAGTGAGCAAGGATCTTCTTGCGCTTCTCAACCCCCGCGGTTAACTTTATAAATCCACGAGGTTGTTCCATCTTGAACCCGATATACGCTAACAAGTCCAAACAGAACTGACATCTGCACTTGGGTATGCTGCTCAGAGCATTTTGAACAAGATGGCGTAGCTTTTCAAAATCCGAAAATCTCCGTTCTACCGTTAGAACTGGCAGTGATTTCGATGTCCAATGCACTTCCAGAACGTAAAATACTGTGCGGTGCTCATCCGTTCGTGTTTCCAGGATATCAATGTGGTTAACTTTGTTTAGAAAGTCAACGGATGTGTTGGCTCTCCAGCGTCGATGAGCGTCATGGTTCAAACGTGGTGCACATGGTTCGAGGTTCTTGCATGTTGTCATGGTCTCCATCGCTTTGATTATGTTGTGACTAGCTTGAAGAATGAAAGTACCCCGGTGCTCACCATCATGTCCAGAACTGCAATGAGTAGCGTCCAAGTTCTCTACCGCTGTATCTAGATACAAGTGTGAGGTATAGTAACTATGGTAGATGGATTTCACTGAAAACTGAAAGTTTCAGTGATAACCACTCGCAAAGTCTCAATTACTTGAATACCTGTACTTGACTGACAGGCTGGAATCGATTTGTGTAGATAGCGCGATGGAAATGCCCAACAACGCAGTCGTTCGGCTTCATCACTGGCTTCATTTAATTGTCAAAGTAAAATCGACTGGTAAAACTCTTCACACCATGCGTAGAACAGCAACATCTCCAGCGTGCATTTGCCAACTGCGGTAGCGGTGCTACTTGCTCCACATGATGATATCCATTGCGCCTTGTATACTGAATTTTCTTGTCGCCACGCACAAGCTCTGATTCGTTGGGCCTTCAGGCGATCCCGTGGAAAGTCTTCACTTAGCTGAGCCAGCTCCAAACTCCAGAAATCATCCAGTAGCGTCGTATCATCTTGCCCACCAAAAAGGAATATACGCGGTACGTTATTACTGGGTGGTGACAAAACAAAGGTGCTAGCTCCCCAATAACGCGGTCCTGGTACCTGCCCGTCAATTGGCTCCACGTTCTCAGAAGTAGTAGCTACAGCGCTCCACCCGTCGATCATGTCTTCGAGGTGCTTCAACCGCACATTAAGTCGCGACTCCAATGTGCTAGAACCTAGCGATGATCGTCGAGGAGGCCTTAGGCCATGACCGACCGCCATCAATTCATACGGGGTAAGGAGTGTTGCACGCCCAACATGAATTCTCCTTTCAGCAATACTTGGACTATCGCTATCGGTTAGAGATGCTAGTTGTGTCCATCGAGCAGTAGGAGCGACACCGAAAGCCACGCTAGGGGTGTAATCTAGCCGATACAAGTCGTTCAACACCATACCCGTATTTCCCGCAAAGCCCCCGAAGACGAACATGCTGCTCTCGAATACGACAACCGAGTGCTGGAACCGCGGGGTTGGTGCTATCCCCGTCGATATTGCCGACAAACTGGTCCATGTGAAGGCTGGAACACAGGGTACTACATCGAAAATGACGTCCCACGAATCAAGTGTACCGACCAAGCCGTCAGCTACAGTGTCGGCAAGCTCAAGCGTCCAGTCTCCCGCAACAGGTAGCTGATGGAACACCGAAAGTGCTTTAAGGGGTGTTCCAGACACTCCTGCAGTGCCGACATTGGACACATAGCTAAGTTTCTGGGTTCCTGAAGTGCATGCACTTTTGTCGGCTGCTTCTTCTGGACTACGTAGCAGCACAGGAAATGCTCTCGAATTTGGAGCAGTACCCGTCTCTCTTTGGCCTCCTTGAAAACTTCCCAGTCCTTGGTTGTCACTCCATGTTGCTTCACGAGCCTGTGAATCTGCAGGGAAATGAACGCTCTGTTGTCGTCCCGGAAACGTAGCTGGTCCAGGCCCGAATAACTGCAGTTGAAGCTTGTGTGGACAGGCATGTGTGATTCGGACAGTGACGGATATGTTGGCAATGCAAAGTTCTTCGCCACTGGAGCTAGGATTCTTTTTCCCTAGTGCAAAGACTTCTCCTCCATCTGGAATTGAGATACTAGCTGGTTGGTGAGAGTCGAGAGATATTGACGTCTGTTTCGCAGTCGTAGATGATATCGAGAGCTCCCAAAGATCATTGAGAGCTTGAGGTCCCCAAGTTGAGGCATCACTGGGGTCAGGAGCATCATTTTGTCTTCCTCCGAAGAGTAACAATCGTTCATTTACCACTGCCATTGTATGTTTTTCTCGTGGCGGTGTTGACAAATTCGGTTGAGGCACTGGCCACCAGGTTTCTGTGAGAAGATCGTATCGCCAGAGCTCGTTGGATACTGATTGCGGCTGTTTCTGTAGTAAGCATGGAACTTTGAGTGCTCGATTGCACTCATAACTCTTCGCCATCCCACCAAAGAGATACAAGAAATTGTCCATGGATGTGAGTGAGTGACCCCGCCTTGCGGACGGTAATCGTTGTAATGGAGGCGTGTTGGTGAAGCGCATCCCTGCTCGTGTGGCCTCTTCATCGACAATTCGAGTAGCACAACGCTGCCACATGTTCGTTGGCTTTGGAGGCATTCGTATCGTAACAACATCACTATATGTGCCATGACCATCAAGCAGTAAGGGTTTCACTCGAAATCGATACGCGGCCTTCGGGGCTAAACCGTCAACAATGAGATTTCCACTGTTTCCAGTAATACCGGCATTGGGGAGAGTGACTAAGCGTGCAACGCGAAAATCCTCGTTCGCTGAACGGTTTGCCATTTCAACCACAAAACCTTGTACAAGCTGTGAAAATCCGTAACGTGGTGCCGTCCAACTGATGCTGACACTTGATGATGTCTGGGGTGATACATTCAATGTCTAACATTTTCACCAGCTACTTGAGATCGGAGACTGGCATCACTGATACCAGCTTTGGAGGAATTGAACAAGTCTCCAAAGGATATAAAGCTGCTGCCTCCACCCCCACCAGCACCGTCAACGCCGGCACCACCACCTCCTCCACCATAAAAGCCTCCACCTCCTCCTCCACCCGCTTGTTTCCCACTTTGACCACTTCCTCCGCGCCCACGTTGACCTTGTGAAGGCCATCGAGCGGATTCCAACGGAGATACCATGACCTCTATTAACGATATTTGGGGATTCATGATGCACTTGCCTTCTAGAGAATAGTGATATGATCCCGCTATACCAGCAAGACCTGCGCTCGTAGGCGACGCTCCAGTGCCACCAGTTGCTAGAACAGAGTAATCTGCACTACTCGCAGCAAAACCCCAGTCAAGATGTTGATGCCTTGCGGGAAGGCCCTCTAAATCTCGAGTATCCCCTGGCACATTAGAAGAATGATATTCGTCGCGAGGTGCCTGCCCAGTAACTCCTAAGTCAAGCGGAATAGTTGTAGCGTCGGCAGCAAGTCCTGATTCTGCCTGACCCAAGCCACCGCCCCCACCACCATGGGCACAGCAATAATCTGTTGAACCGGCACCACCACCTCCAGCCGCTACGAGGACTGTACGTCCATTTAACCGCACTTCGGACGCCCCACCACCACCTCCACCAAGAAAATCGCCTGTACCACCATTTCCGCCACCATTGAAATCTCCACGACCATCTTCGTGGCCTCCACCGCCGACTAGAATCTCAACAACATCACCAGTACTCACACGTATGAGACCTCGCGCAAACGCACCGCCTCCACCATTGCTCAAATCGTTGGAGGTACTAGTTAGGGATCTAGCTCCGGCTCCACCAGCGCCCCACGCATAAATATCAAGCGCTACGATTCGATGTGCAAGATCTGTAGCGTACTGCTCTGTTGGCACTCGGTACTTTTGAGGAGCACCCGTGAAGAAGAATGTACGCTCGGAAAGTCTATCACCCGACCACGTGACAGGAAATACGAGAACAGCTCCGTTTTCACCAGGCTTAGCTTGAACACCAGTAGTGGCAGAACCTCCACTGCCACCATTACCAGTCAACTGGATGTAATACCAATCCTGCTGGTTAGCACTTAGCTGGCGAGTTGCAGCAAAGACAACATGTCTTGTCCCGAGGGTGGAACTTCTGTCACTATCAGTACCGAGGTTGGAATCTGCGTTGCTATCAGCACGGTTCGAAGCGTCTTCCCCTGTGTAATCTGTCAGGAATTCCGCAGACTGCGTGAAAATACCAACTTGATTAGCAGCAACAGCTCTGACACGAGCGACGTATGACGTGTATCCTTTTAGTGATGCCTTTGACATATTTGCAACACGGTCGCTATTGTCGACTAGCAAAGCTGGCAATCTGGTCCACGTAGAGCTGCGAGTGGTGCGGTACTCAACCTCGTATGTTAATTCTTCCACTGTATGCCCTCCCAACATCTCCGGCTGCTCCCACACTATAGTTAACGGATCTCGAAGTACACGTACATTCACAACAGCGCCAGGAGCTGTTTGTAGAGTCTTGAACTGCGCTGAAGGTAAACTAAACGGACCTTGGCCATTGGCATTCGTCGCTGCCACACGAAAGATGCAAGTGGAACCTGGAGGACGCTCTAAGGAAGCGGAAACCGTGGAATACGTGTCCTCGTTGCCACTATACCCAGGAGTGATGCGCTCGCTAATCGTTGTCCAACCGACATCGCTGTCACATTGCTGTTGTGCTTGAAAGCGATCAACGGGGAACAATTCGGTAGCAAAAATGTCATTGTCCTTCGTGAGTTCACGGTGCATGCGCCACGTGATTGTAAAACGGGAAATCGCCGCAGCTAGTAGCTCTGGAGCGGAAGGTGCTCGAGGCAGTCGCGTCGCCGGGATTTCCAAAGGTTCGCTACTTGCACTCCATGAACTCCAGCCGATGTTGTGAGAATACTGAGCTCGTACACGAAAGGTGAACGTCTTGCCAGTTCGTAGCCCAGTAATCTCGTACCTGCATTCCTCCGAACAGATTCGACGATGCTGGTCTGGAGAGCTTGGGACAGCCTCGCAGGTATTGCACAGCCACCTGATCTCCGATTCCAGACCATTGAGCCGACAATGTCTCCGTGTACAACGAAAGCAACGGCAACGGGTCTTCCGTGTCGTACTTCACGTCATCGAACAAGATGATCCACTCCAAAGCTCCATTCGCATCTAGAGCATTCTGGAATACCTGCACCCTTGTGATTTGTTCAAGGGACTCGACAGCAGACTTCATGGTGTCTGCGCTGGCATCGAATGCGATCGGAGGAGTCACTACACCAGCAGTGGTACGTCCTCCCATGACACTTGGACTGGAGCCCTCGTATGAGAGTGTCAATCTGAAGTAGCCCTCGTTGATGGTCTCACCAGCGTCTGCCTGCGTGAAAACGCGTTGTTTTGGCACTGGCTCTGTGGCTTGAGCACCCAAGTCGAGAGGAAAACCTGTGAGAGAATTACTCAATGACTTCCAAACTCCAGAACCTGACACAGCATACTCCATTTCATACGCTTCAACGTTAGCAGTTGGCTCGAGTTCATTGTCAAATGCCGACCACGTGACCAAAGCAGTAGCTGATCCTGGGTTTCCAGGGGTCACATGTACCAACTCTGCTGAGACTTGCCGGTCCACCAAAACCAACGAAGCTTGTGCATCAACAAGAACTGCCGATAAGAACCAAACTAATAGCCACGAAATGGAACGCATCGCAATGCTATCTGCTGATGTCAATCAACAGCACGTCCAGTCGCCACGCGCGACTGTTGCGAAAGATCCCCAAGCTCTACTTAATGAAGCTGCACTTTGTTCGAACCCTGCTCCACCGCTGCGGCAGCTAATTTCTCAAAGTCCTCGAGACAATTGTAAATGTGAGCTGACAGACGAACGTAAAGCCGACCACCAATACATTTGACGGGAACTTCGATGTGGTGAAGATAGTGGAGACCATCCTGAACACGCTTGGCATCTGTCGATGTGGCCTTCGGGTTCTTTTCATCCACCACGATACCACCACAGAGCACACGCGAAGTCGGGAGCTGTACGAGACGCATAGCGTGTCGTTTGTGCAGTGGGAATTCACGCTCCTTTGCGAGATGGTAAAGCATTTCCCACTTGCTGTAAAGCAGCTCTGCACCATCTTGTGCCAGTGTGTGCATGTACTCGCGCGTTTCATCAACACCTTGACGACGCCAGAAGGCGAGACACTGGGGCAATGCGAGCCACGCACTATAGTCCTGCAAACCTGTCCACATAAAAGCACTCTGCATGCCGTCGAAGAATCCATGCGAAATCACGCGTGGTTCAATAGGAGGTCCATTCTCCCTTGCAACGTGGAGGAAGGCAGCGCCGCGTGCCGAACAAAACCACTTGTGGCAGTTTCCAACGTAGTAATCCGCGCCGATTTCGTCAAGATGAAGTGGCAGATTCAACAATCCATGGGCTCCGTCCACCAACACAGGAATCCCGCTTCCTCGATTATGACAGCGCTGCACAATATCCTTAACAGGCATCGTCACCGCCGTGTTGGACGTAATATGGTCCACCACTACGAGCGCCACTCGACCTCCAGACGTCTGTACAGCATCCAGCGCTTTATCCAATCTCTCCAACACCTTCTGATCATCATAAGACTCATCCAAACTCAGTGGTTCTTCATGTACATGAACCTTTCCGCTAGAACCTTCAATTTCCTGCAGCATCTTCCTCACTGCACCATATCTCGTGCTAAAAAGCACCACCGTCTTCTCTTCATCGCCCCGTAACACCGACGCTAGCACAGAATGCAAACCCGAGGTTGCATTAGGCAGCAACACCAATTTCTCTGGCTTGGAGACGCCAATGAAGCCTGCAAGATACTTGATGGTCTTGACCACCAACGGGAACAGCTCCCGATCGTTGAAATTCAGCGGCTGCGCGTCCGCCTGCGCCCTCCAATGTCCCGCGGCCTCGATTGCCACCTTGGTGGGAGCCCCGAACGCCCCGTGGTTGAGGTACGTCCACGTCTCCAGGTCCAGGGCGAAGAGCGAGCGGTTCTGAGTCTTGACGTCGGAATTGGTCTCGAGCTCTGCACGCTGCGATGCAATGTCTGATTCCCACACCATTTGGACATCTGATTCTACATCCTCTTGGGTGAATAATGAGACGGTGGACGGCGTGTGGAACGAGCCGAAAGCCTCGTAGCCGCTGGAGGTACTGCGCATTCTGGACGTTGACTTGATCTGGTGATTCTGAAGCTTGTGGAACGAGGTGGAGCGTGTACAGGGGCTTAAAATGGAGAGGAAGGACTGGCAACGATGGTGGGCTGGTCGGACGGAGGATTGAAGATGCAGGGACACGGGAAGAGAGGCGCGTACGTTGAGCTTGAGTGGCATGACTTGTGCTGTTTGCAATTGGAATTGTATTGTACAAATTATATTTTAGATATTTACAATATATTTTAGATTTTAAAATTTACAGATCTAGACTATTTAACGTTATAAGAATAAGCAATTGTTGTCAAATCGTAGATTTGTGTTTTGTGTTTGTCTGACCAAGGGCTAAGTTGATACGGTATGAACGTGTTTGGACAAGAATTAAACGCACGAACTGACGAACAACAGAAGAGATTACCGAAACCTTTGGTATAGATACTTCAAGTCAGAGAATTTGGGAGATGTAGGGTTAGCTTTACAGGATCGTTGTAAGACTGCCCATTATAAAAAGAGCTTACTATAATGTAGTACCACAGTACAGCAATCTCGCCGGGCGAGACGAGGCAGCCACTCATCTGTAAAAGTGACCATTTTGCGGGGTTCTGGTCGGTTTGAACGGAATTTCAGAAATATTCTTCCGATAATCGATTTTAAGACTTTCCATTTTGGAACCACGTATTGCGTGATTCCGCGTGTCACGCAATACATGTTCACAATTCCAAATGGAAACTAGTACTGTTAGTCTACTTCTAAGTATAGGGTACTTCAAAGCATGTGCATGCTGTAGTTAGGTGTTAGGTAAGCTTTGTACAATGTATTCATTGATTCCGACGTATAGGACCAATCCTGTATTTGGCTCACAAACGATTGTGGAAATCGATGCAAATTCGTTGTACTTGTAGCTTGTCAAATACTACATGTTGTCCATAGAATCTTTAATTCAGAGATGCGTGATTAATCGTCATACCATGTGTAGAGCTGTTTTTCATGCACGAATAAAAAATACAAACGAAGTTACAGGTACACACTGCACACGCCACTCGACAAATATTGTACGAAATTCGCATGTTTTTTCGTAACTCCAGTGCGGTACTTGCTGCCGCAGTGGAGAGCAGGATGAAGATCATTCCACAATTTGCCGACCAGCCCACAAGAGAAAACCAACTCCACATTTGCTATTGCCAAGAATTCAGTGGCACCATGCGTCTAAGCTATATCGTTTTAGTTGTTGTGGTCACCCTCCTTGGAAGCGCCAACGCAACATCAACTACTTTCGTCCAAGAAGAACGGTCAGTGCTTACTGACGCTGTCCACAAACTTACGAAGAGCAAGTCACAAAACGAGGCTGTCAAGACGCTTACGAAAAGAACATCGGAAAATTATAACTCCCTTGTGAACAAACTCCTAAAGAAGTTCTTCTGGAAGATCAACACGAAGCAGGGCAGACCGAAGGACGCACCTTTTTTCAGAAGTGTCCGTCGCCCCGGTACATCGAATTGATCCATACGTGGCAATTATCTTCGCCATAGTATATTCGACTGTGTAAGTTCCGTATGTGTTAGTGGTTGTGACCATACATACTTACGCATTTTGTTAAACGTTGTTTCCTGTACTTGTAAGTAGATTACCGCGAAAGCGACAAGACTGGGAGAGTAACTGTTTGGTAGCTATTGATTTATCTCTTTCACATGCAAATATTAGTTTTTCCATCGCCAAAACGTGTCGACGCATTGATATTTTTGCTCAGAAGCACGAGAGCGCTGTTAAAGGAAGGGGTACACGATGCATAAAGGAAGAGTAAAAAAGCATTAGGCACAACAATATCCAGTTCTACGAGAAGTACTACAGTAAGAGTGATAATAGCTTGCTCAGAAATGTTATACTTAAGTACCAAAGTGTCTTTCTTAGTACGATTTCCACAACATCCATTCTGACGATCGACTTTTTCCAGACGACGTCGTTGTCAACTTGATCTACTTTAAGGGAGGTACGCCACATTTTCTTTGCATGAGGCGGGTGTATTGGTGCTGATGTTTTCTGACATTTTCTGTTCCAGTTGCAGTTCTCTAAATTATCTGACAGCACAGAAGCAACCGTTAGGATGGAGGGAGATGTTAAACAAGCACATGTAAGCTAACCACACTGGAATTCGAAAGTTTAGAGCTGACATTATATGGCAGGCAGCGTCAGGGAAGGACATTGCGCTTTTTATTGAGCAAGAGGTGTGGAAGCAGTTAGCTGGTTCACAGGTCGAAATGAAAAAACTCTCATTGCTGTCTGAACGAAGAATCAATACTTCCAGAAGCCATGGGTTTGTCGATCTCAGCACTATCATGGCAATCGCAATTGAATATGCATATGACATCCACAATGACGTTATCAATGAAGTGGCGAGGACAGTCGCGAACATGACCAAAGCGAAATTTGGTCAGAAACCAATCAAGAACGAGCTGTCACAAGAATTACTCCAACGGCTTGAAATTGCGTTCACGGAGACCAAGTACGTCGGTGCTGCCCATGATACATTTGCAAAGTATTTGCGGCGGTGCTGGAAAGTTTACAATTCGACCAAGTACAAGTCGCCTTATGTGACGGTCGTACAGAGCTCAGGATTTGGCAAAAGTCGGATGCTATTCGAGCTCGCACGTAAGGCGGTGGATACAAATGCTGATGAACACGACCCAACTTTCAATATGAAAGTTCTGTATACTTGTGTCCGTCGGCACAAGTCGACGGGGTATCCCCAGACAACAGAAACCCTTCGAGACTGGTTGTTTCCAGAAGGATGTACCGCAGAAATGATGACTTCCCGTTTGAAAGCGATATATGACTATGCGACAACGAATTGGGAGGACGTCCAGACTGAGTGGATCAAACTGTTCACGGAAACGGCAGTTGGTGAAGCTGTAGTGAAGCGCTTGGAGAAGATTGACCCAGTATTCACACGCAAAAACTCAAAGGGAGATTGCGCCGAAGTCATGAAGCATGAGAAGGGAAAGATGGTGGTACTGGTGATTGACGAAGCACGGTCGCTGCTTACTGAGGAGAGAGACCATATTAGCCATTTTCGTGTGCTACGTCACGCCCTTGCTTTAGTGAACGATGATATCGGCGTGGAAGGAGGCATTTTTGGGGTTCTGATCGATACAAACCCGAAGGTCTCATCTGACTTGACATCTCCGGTATCGTTAGATCCGTCCTCTCGGGTTTACAAAGAAAATGAATTGGCGTTGTTTCCGCCTTTTGTGCTGACCCACAGTATCGACGCAGATTGGCGTGATTACTGCAAGGAAGTAGAGACGAATGCAACTGGTCCCGGTGATGAAGAGGTGAAAATGAAGGACGACGAAATGACTGGAGTTGGCAAGAAGGACAATCAAGAGACGAAGATTAGTACCGAGATCGCCATATACAAGACAGTCGTGGTTGGGGATAAGGATGAGTCTTGGAAAGCGTTAATGCGCATGGGTCGTCCGATGTGGTGGAGCACTTTCAACAATTCTGCAGCATATAAAAGACTTCCACCAACAGCAGCAAAAGATGTCGTTAGTCTGGCAGCAAATAAACTGCTGCTGGGACACCAAACTGCGACGAACATGTTCAATGAGGATACCCTGTTTGGTGTTGCGTCCATGCTCTTTCGACTTGGCGTACGTCCGTATTCGACGTCCCCACTGGCATCCCGAGTCGTCGCTGACTTCATGGCGATTCTCGCGTATGTTGATTTTGAGAGAGAGGGTTATCTGAGCAGCTACGCATCGGACCCGGTGCTTACGTTGGGTGCGATGAAGCTGTGGTATGCACGAAACGATGGCCTGGCAAAGTATATTCTATCTCAGCTCAAGAAATTGGTATTGAATGAAACACTGGATACAGGTGGGGTTGGTACAATGGTCGCTCGCATTTTGCTCCTTCTCGCAATGGATAAGTGTGTCATAGGGGGTAGATCTTTCTCCGACTGCAAAATCACGGGTCAATTTGTGTCAGTGGAGACATTCTTGAAAGTGCTGGGAGGCGAAGATCTACCTATATTCAGCCAGTGGATGGGTCTTCGAAACGATGAAAAAGCAGCTTTTAGGACGTGGCAATCGCAGTGGAAGGACTGGTATGTGGGGTTCACTCACTTTGTGCAACTGCAGCTGGAGCCAAATGAAGACACGCTGTGGTATTTGCTGGGGCGTCGGGCCGCTGGTATTTTCCCACAGAACCAGTTTGGAGCGGATCTGTTAATCCCAATATTTTGGAAAAAGTCGATTGACGGGACGGAGATGGAAACGGATGCATCAGTTGGATCGTCCATGGAGACAGATGATAAGGCGAAGGTGATGGAAGAAGCGGGCGAGAAGGTATCACTTATTCTGATTCAGGTGAAAAGCCGTCAACCGAAGGACATGGGCTTCTCCCAATCCGCGATGATGAAACTGTGTCCATGGTTTGTATTTCGAAACTGAAGCCCCACGTCTGCAGAAAACCCGCTGAGCAAAAAACCTGTCAATGAAGTCGTTCGCATTTACATGAATTTGCGAGAAGAAGTTGTTATTCCCAAAAACAAGAAGAATCCTTCCAAATTCAAATTCATTTATTCTACTGCTGAAGAAGACAACAAACCGACAGAAAAGCAGAAAGGAAAGAAGGAAGGAAAGACGAAGGGGGGAGCGAAAAGTAGTGGAGGGGATGCGGTGATAGCAGGAGGAGTGCCTGCTACGGACGTGGCGACATCTGAAGGTGTGCCTGCAATGGACATGGCGACATCTGAAAGCGTTAGTGAGCGGTCCCCAACAGCACAACCAATGGTGTATACGTACTGCTTTCGTTCATTGGGTTGTAAAACATACTCTTTCCTAGATAAGGACGTGGCTAGCAGTCTAGCGAGTATGGTGCAATCTATGTGGCATCCCATGGCGATAGTAGACGGCGACCTGGAACGTCGTCACACAATTGAGAACGACTCCAAAATTTTTGAATCCAAGGCGATTCTATCTGAAGTGATGGCAGACAGTGAACTAAGAGAGATTGCTTCTCAGAGTTTTGCGTACGCACCCGGACAAGAAGTTACCACAACTCTCGAGACCGAGCAAAAGCTGCGGCCACAAGAAGAAGGAGGTACCATTGCCAAACGTGCCAAATACGCAATGGAAAGTTGATGAAATCGTATCGTACTAATGACATGACAATTCTGTCGGCGTTGCCATGAGAAAGATATGCTTTTGAATTCTTCCCCTACACATTACGTTATGGTTTCGATAACGAGGAATTGATTCAATGTGGCAACATTAGGCGTGTTTATGATTCAACTCGATATCTTGTCGAGAAATTTATCAAAATACCTCACCCAAAATCTAGGTGACGTTAGAACGACCTTGATCCCACGACATCAATCATATTCAGTATTTGAGAAGAGAATTTATTAAAATTGATAATGCTTTCGTTTGCAACCATCAGATTGCTTAATTCGTACTCTGCACCAGATACATGATTAAAGCCATCCCGTTGATGCCGTTAGATTCATCAGCATTTAGGTGTATTGTACGGTTAGATAAGCAACGTTGGTGAAGAATGCAATGGAAATTACCAGTGGGGGCGTAAAAAATGCGTGTAGCACAGATGATAGTTTTTCTGAGCTTACTTCGTACGCGAAGCACGCGGTCTTGTTGCAAATCCTCAAGATCAAAACCTGTAACAATGCAACCATTTGAAGTTGGTGTATAGTCTGTACTTCGTATGTGACGAAGCAAGAACGAGTAGACGTAGTAACGACAGCCTCAAGCGAAGCAATGGAAGCTTCGGCAGTGTGGAGTGCGATGATGACAACGCATGTGTATCCAGCATCCCAACCCTTTGTGATGAAGGCACTACATCCGTATCCAGATTTCCTAACCTTCGCAGGAGCTACGGAGGTTGCAGACATTCGACAAGCTCTCATGCAGGAGACTACGTCAAGCCCGCAGAACCTGTAGCCAGGTCGGCCATAAGTGGGTGTTCTAACTGTGCCCGGCGGCTCAGTCACCTCCTCTATTGCGCAATAGGGAGGAAATTTCAAACTGACATGTATTTCAGCTCGTTTAGGGACTGTACTACCTGCTCTGTCCTAACGCTCGCTCTACTGACCCATGTTCACCCCCTTAAAATCAGAAACCTGGGTTGCTTCCCAAAGATGAGATCCAAGTGTGAGATCTCATATACACTGAGATCACAGACGTTGTGGCTGCAACTGTAGCACGGCGGAACAGTGGATGCTGTGACGGGGTCACACGAGCACCTTGCTTGAGGAAGCGTGCTATCAAAAGTATACAAACTCTAAGTGAACGGCAGTTCACTAGTGTCTGGTCTCAGGGGACTTAACCCTTTCGTGGTCAACAGGGGCATTTTGTGCCGTTTGAAGGCTAGCTCAAAACAAGGTGACAAACAAGCCTTCAAGGGGGGCATTTTGCCCCTGTTGACAGAAGTTCAACTCGAAGCCCACCCACTTTTGTAACTTCCAATCGTAGTGCTTCAGCACTATCCCCAACCCTTCTAATGTGGCATACATCACGGTAATCTAGCGTTTATGTTCACTATGTAGCACACATAATTGCAAAATACTCAGGTAAGTGCGAAATCTATAACGATTACGTCAGCAAATGACAGTATATTACGTGACGCGTCGACGTGGCGCTCAGGTTCGCAAGATGTATTGCCTTTGTTCCCGTTACCAACGAGTGGTCGTGAATAATTTATATACTAAAACTAAGTTACACGCCTCAATCACAATCTATCAGTCATGCGAACCGCGTTCACGTTCGACGACGACAAGGAGCTAATCCAGCTCGCGCGCAAATACTCGGATGCTGGTTCACGTGTAGCTTGGCAGGATATCGCTAACAAGATGCGGCGCACGGGGCACTCGGCGCTAGCGTTGCGCCAGCGCCTGAATACGCTCATGCGGACATGGGGCCGCGATTTGTCACGCTTCCCTCCAAGTTTCTTCGCGCAAGTCCGCCGCCCACGTGGCCGCCCACTTGCGGTTTTTCGACAGCTACGAGGTGCTGCACCGGCAGCAACCACTGGAAGCTCTCCACGACCGGTGTCTGCCGCAACCCCTCCACCTGCGCCTGCTGCACGTTTTTTACCGTCGGAGCCTGCTATGAGCCCAGTGTGGTCAATACCAGCTACGAGTTCAGTGGGGCTGATGCCTGCTACAAGTCCAGCGGGGATGGCGCCTACACCAAGTCCTATGGGGCTAACACTTGCTGAAATTTCACCACGACCAGCTGCAGTCGCAAGTTCACCACTGTTGTCGGCTCCTCCTGCTGAATGCTCGCCGTGCTCAAGTCTCGCTGCTAAAAGCCCTGATGACGCCTTTATGAGTGGCCAGGATGCAGCGAGCGACAGCGCAAGTGTCGAGACGATCGTGCATGCCATTTTTGAGCACGTTCCGCGTGTTGTAGTGACAAGGGGTTGCAATACCCCGCATTGCAATGTCGGTGAAATTTTGCCGCAAGGCATCACCAAACTACTTGATGAGCTACGGAAGATAGGCCCTATTGACGAACGAGATGTATTCTTAGACATTGGAGCAGGATTGGGGAACATTGTGGTCCATGTAGCGTTGGCAACAACAGTCCAGAGGGCTATCGGTATTGAGCTTCGTGAAGACGTATACCAGCTCGGTTTACGAATGATTGGAGACAATGTGCATGGTCGACGATTGCGCTCTAGACTCCTAATGACATTCGGAGATGTTGCAGAGGCCAAGTTGTCACGGCGCTTGCCGTATGAACAAGCAACTATTGTGTACTGGAACAACGTTTTGTTCGAGCCTCACGTGATCGAGATTGTCAAAGAGCATCTCAGCTATATGTCCGACATCCGATTCTTTATCAGCACTCTACAAATATGCCCCAGACACCGCGAGCCTTGCTTCTCAGGCTTCTGTTCGTTGTTTGAGTTACTCAAGGAGGTGGCTCTCCCCTGCAGTTGGAAAGCGGGTGCGCAAAAGGTGTTCATCTACAGATCAAAACTTTCTTGAATTTGAATAGTAAAAGCAACATGAATACACACATATCGGTTTTTGACATTTGAATACTCACTTCGAGTCGAATGCGGAAGCAACTTGAAGCGAAAAAATATAGTTAAACCAAGGCATTTGCACATGTTGAAGATATCAATGTTGAAGTAGATGCGTGTATCAGAAACATCCAACGTACAGCATTACAATGCGATCATTCGGGCAACACTTGGTCGTGCTCCGGATTCGTCACTCCCTTCCAAGGGAGCGATGCTAGTATCAGCGTCTTGAGGCTCGGCTCCTTGGTTTGCTTGTGCTTGTAGCTTCATTTTGTACAGTTCACAGCTTGTGCGCACCTTTCCCTTCGCTGAGAATAGCTTGCGTGGTAGGTAGAAGCGGTGGTACTTCTCCCAGCACGTCCATGTCGGATTCACGCATGTGAATGGCTTTGTAGTAACCGAAACGTGTTGACAGAGACAAACACCGTGCAGAACGCAAAAGTCCGTAACCTCGGTGGCATATCTGTCTTCCCACCGACAAACCACACACTGTCGGCGCTTTCTGTGCTTCTCTGAGTACATTTGCTTTGATGCAACAGCGGAGCACCGCTTCTGAGGACTACCAGCGTTGCTTCCGCTGACATGCGATTGCGCCATCCACACCGCACTTGACGGAGACATCACTTCTGTTACGTGCTCAGCCCCCCCCGTCTGTGTAGAACATCCGTCGTTCACTGGGTGCCTCTTTCCACTTTCCTGAAATCAACTCAGAACTAAGTTGAGCGACAAAAGTCTTGTGGGAGTCGCGTTCGTCGTTACTGTTGAGTGCCAACTTGCGTGTAAAGTATACATTAGCCCGCGCCACGTCAATAATTCATTTTGTACGGTTCACAGCTTGTGCGCACCTTTCCCTTCGCTGAGAATAGCTTGCGTGGTAGGTAGAAGCGGTGGTACTTCTCCCAGCACGTCCATGTCGGATTCACGCATGTGAATGGCTTTGTAGTAACCGAAACGTGTTGACAGAGACAAACACCGTGCAGAACGCAAAAGTCCGTAACCTCGGTGGCATATCTGTCTTCCCACCGACAAACCACACACTGTCGGCGCTTTCTGTGCTTCTCTGAGTACATTTGCTTTGATGCAACAGCGGAGCACCGCTTCTGAGGACTAGTAGCGTTGCTTCCGCTGACATGAGATTGCGCCATCCACACCGCACTTGACGGAGACATCACTTCTGTTACGTGCTCAGCCCCCCCGTCTGTGTAGAACATCCGTCGTCCACTGGGTGCCTCTTTCCACTTTCCTGAAATCAACTCAGAACTAAGTTGAGCGACAAAAGTCTTGTGGGAGTCGCGTTCGTCGTTACTGTTGAGTGCCAACTTGCGTGTAAAGTATACATTAGCCCGCGCCACGTCAATAAGGGCAAACCCCAGCTTTTTGTACCACTTTTTGAACGAATGTCCGTCGGACAGCGAGAATCTCCCTCGGGTTTGATCAAGCCGATCAACACCTTGCATATTCTTGTTGTACTCTTTGACACAGGTAGGGGCGCTGAAGGTTACGTTTTCAGAGCGCACTTGTCGTGTCACAGTTGTCTGGGTAGATGCGTCAGCGTTTGAAACCACAGTTACAATTGAGCTATCGTACCAAGAAGCTGCTACAGTATTACGATCCACCGACACGCCTTGGCGAGATGTTCCACGAGGTCCATCGTTCTTCTCAAGAACTACATGTCTCGGAAAGTGAGCACTAGTTTTCGAACAGTTCCTCGGGCGTAGAGACCCTTCAGACGGAGAGCATCGAGTAGTTGTACAGATGTGTAGTAGTTGTCGGAATTGATAATACGACGTGTGCCATACAATGGCCAAACCACTTCTAACACACACTTCCTAATTGGTGACGAACTTGCAAGTTCATCACTCAGTGCTTGCGCTTCCACCGGTGTTGTCACTCCATCTAGTCGATCCGCCATGTTACTCTGACAGTGTAGTCGAAAGTTCAATGAGATCCACGTGGTAGAACAACATAACATGTATATACGAAAATGGTACTTGCCCCCTGGCTTCATCGGGTTGTACACGATCAATGGCTTACCGTACTTTGAGCGACATGCGATACTAGCTTCATCCAATGCCACGTTTCGCCCCACCTCAACGTACTTAGACCCTGTCGACTTCAGCAAATGTAGCAATGGTCGAATCCTGACAGCTTGGTCAGTGTTTGTAGCGTTTTCTTCCACACATTGGAAACTGAGTGCTTGACGGAGCTTTTTGAAGCGTCGTAGAGGCATGACGCTATCAAGATTTACTGCGTTTCCGCCAAAGATGGCATCTTCCACTTGTTGCCCCCAGTAGTTGCTGTACTCCCCTTTATCGACTAGCGACATGTACAATAACACGCCGATGAATTTCATGATCTCCTCCAATGAAAAAGGTGTCTTGCGTTTGATACCATGTACTCTAGCATAACTATTTGTTTCTCCAACAACTTGCTGCCAGAACGAAACCGGGATGTACGCAAAAAAGCTGGCCGACGCAGAGTGTTCGAACAAATGTTTGAACTCTGGCCGAAGCCGCGTCGTAGTAGAACCATCTGCGTGTTGGAATAAATCTGCTGGTTCTTCACATTGCGCAGTTGGATCGAAGCGCATACTGTTGATAGCTTCAACCTCAGCAAGCGAAGTAGGGAAATCGTTTGGTGGATTGAATTCCTCCATGCACTCTTCCAGAGCTGCAACATCATCTTCAATATCAATGATTTCTCCTTCATCAATTGCACACAGATTTCCCCATACTACAGCCGTCGCACTACCGTGTAGGGACCGGTAATTGGCATTACCACGTTGTATCATGCTCAAATTTAGACTCTCAATATGATTCTGGTATTGTGAGTCTAGCCACTGGATCTGGAACAGTGTGTGCTTCATGATCCGACACACGCGTCCAACGAGGTAAGCATTTCCAACACCCACATACTTGTGCTTCTTCCGTGTCGTCCAGCCTTCCTTCGCTGGCGAAAACGCCACAAGTGTGTCAATGTACAGGTCTGGAATCAGAGGAGGCCGAGTAGGACTGCGAGTTGTGGGAGTCTGTTGCTGAGAGGAGATTTCAGGCTCGGGGTCAGTACTTGCAGCAGCAGCCGTGGCACCAACACTTGCAGCAAGCGTAGTGGTCACGTGAATATCACTACGCTGTGATACTGCTAGTAGCCCGGTCTGTTGGGATCGAAATGCTGCGTTGGAGCCTTCAACCGCGCGTTCAGGTACGTTTGGCGCGCTTACCTGGATCATGGCATCGTCTAGGCTTCGTTGTGGTGTAGCAGCAGATCGCCTTCGTTTTGGTTGATTTGCGACTGTTGTTGGTTTTGGTTTGTTCTTCAAGCCGCGAGGTCTTCCCCGCTTGCGCTTTGTAGGCGGAATTGGTGCAGCCGTGACGAGCATTCCACCAGCGGTAATAGCGTGTCCACCAGCACGTCTGTCTTCGACAGCAATACTGGCAGTTCGCTCCACCGCTCGAGCATTGACTTGGGCTGATGCCGTTTGAGGAGGTGGATCGACGCCGTTCCGCAGTAAACGACGTGCAGTACTATCAATCGGCGCTGCGATTGGCCGTAGCTCTGTTCTTTCCGGTGGAGGGTCACTGGCCTGGATACGAGCGTCTGTGTCTAGCACTCGGTGGTGAGCTCCACCACCTCCTGCGACCGTGTCCGTCCTCTCCATCTTGTTTGCTCTGGCCGCGAGCGATTCCGTTGTGAGGTCCAGTTTTGTGGCGACCGTCTGTCAATCTAATTGAGCTTCTGCTGAAACGTATGCACATACACACATTAGCATACTGAAACGTAAACACATACACACATTTTATTTACTTAATAAAATCTAGATAAATGCCTACAATTCTGTCCTGTTGGTCATCTCCATGTTGGTCTTGTGCTCTAACTTGTACGAAATCATGGTGCCTTGTTCCTGTGCATCTCTGGAACTAGTGCTTCATGCGGGTGCTTCGCTATTTATGTCTGGGCGGGATTTATGGTAGATGGTCTTCGTGCTTGTGTAGCGTTAGCCTTGTGCAGCGTTCCTGTTTGGACACCATTTGAGAATATGCTACGTTCCTAATGGATTTACGTTTGTGTCGGCGCTGCGTTCCAGGTAGCGCGGCGTCCGTACTCGTGCGACGTTTGTGCTGATGTCGCAGCGTCCGTGATGGCGCGCTGTTCGTGCAGTCCTCGTGCTGGTGGCGCCCATATGAGTAAGCGTTGGCTGGCGCTTCCGCGCTATTACCTCTACTGTAATTCATTCCATTAGATAATGGCGCGAAAGTGCCTCCACGGCTCTGATGATGTGCTCACATTCTCCAAATCATCGAAGCCGTGACAGTGGTACAGTGTATCTTACCGATATCTTTCAGGATCGGTATTGTATACACCATCACTCCAGCCATTTTATTAGCCAATCGTTGACCTATTTCAGCAAATCCCTGGCACGGGGGGCATAAAACTTTTCAAATTAAAACTTTTTATCCAATGAGAAAAAATCACTTGCAGTACCGTAGTGAAATGAAGGGGGGCAACATGCCTCCCTTCATGATTATTTGAGCACCTAAACCTAACAACCCCACAACAGGAAGTACCGTGGTGAAACCAACAGGGGCAAAATGCCTCGGTTCATCGCTTAACATCTTAGTTTGTATACTATAATGAAATCAAGTCGAAACCGAGCATTCACGAAAGGGTTAAGGAAAGAATATAGTTAATTTGGAGTTTGTATTACAGGCCAAATGGACCTAATTAACTATAAATAAATCAGTCTAAAACTTACTCCCTACTGGCTATTAACCCGTTCGTGAACGCTCGGTTTCGACTTGATTTCATTATAGTATAAAAACTAAGATGTTAAGCCATGAACCGAGGCATTTTGCCCCTGTTGATTTCACCACGGTACTTCCTGTTGTGGGGTTGTTAGGTTTAGGTGCTCAAATAATCATGAAGGGAGGCATTTTTGTGACGATGTGCCTCTGAATTTTCTAGGCACACCCGCAGCTGCCCAGCCGGGACAACCCGCACACTGATTCGGACAAGAGATGATGGTTTTCGAGATGGGTATTGAGTGGGACTCCTGGGCGACTTGATGGTTTGGACTTTGGGGACGCAGATGTTCGGTTACGGAGAGGCTCACAGATTGGAAGCGTACGCCCTGAGTGGGTACCACATTCAGGATGCAATACCGACGCTCAGTCCGACCGCCGACTCCTTGACGGCAGGTATCCACGAGAAGGAAGCAAGTGCCCTCGGAGAACGTATCCCCCGAGGAGCAACCTACCTTGACGGAGCCGAACATCACTCAAAACACCCTAAAACTCCAAGGTTTCAACAATTACGACCCTATCTACACATGTAGACCCCAAGACTGTCTCTCTCATCCTGAAAGTTCGATCGCCTACCGGATATGAAGACTCCATCCGAAGATATGCCGTGTACCCCGAATGTACATCCCGAATGACAGTGCATCCTGAATGGCCAAGTTCCTGTCGAAGAACAAGATCGAAGCTCAAGTTGCTGAAGATAAGTTCAGTCCGGAAGTCAGTTTACTGACATTCAAGCGGAGTCAAGACAGTACGACCCAAGAGTATCGCAATCAGAAGATTACACCGTGCAAGAACAAGACCAGTGCTGCCTATCTCAGAAGACCCGAGACATCGCTGATGAGTGTATGCAGATCCAAGTTCGACGCGACATTCCAAGTATAATGAGACCAAGTCTACCCGAGTGTGACCTCACGAAGTAAAGGAAGACCGCCAAAGAAGTACCAAGACTACCAAGATTGAAGAAGAATTAAGAATGCCAAAGAGGTAGAAGATAATTTTAAACAGAGTTTGATTTGCGTTGAGAAGTACAAGTGTCTTCGAGTTCGCTTCATATTGGGAAGCCCAAGTATCTTCGTCGCACAGGCAACCTAGGGAGGTCGCCGTACTTTTTAACACATCTCGTCAAGGAAGGACTACCTGGAGGACCGCTCACATTAGGAGGGCCCCCGAGTGAGGACGACCAAGGCCGCGCTAACTACGCGAAAGCTCTCAACACGTTCAAGTCGAATTAACTTGGGGACCAGTGGGCTTGAACACTCGGAGTGATCCAGTTATTTTATTTGCTAAGTTGCTAGTGGACACTCCGAGTGCCCCTTGCATTTCATATTCATTTCCCTGCGATCTTAGGAGGTTTGGTAGTGATCACCCCTAGGATTTGACTGTTGATTACTGTGTGTTTAGGAAAGACATTCTATTGTTTCCCTCGAGTATTTCGAGGGTGGTGCGCGTAGGGCATCCCGAAATCTACCTGTATTCGGGCGTGCTAACTACCTGACAGGCTGCATATTGTATATTCAAACTCTGTGTTATTTTAGGTTATCTTTTGGGAAGAAGGTCTTTACTCGTGATCTCTCAACCCATATTCAGGACCCCTAGGATACGTACAATCTGAAAGTTCTTACATTTTCTGTGCGTCTATCTTAGGAATACAAAATACCCGGTGAAACCCGGTCTGCCGCATTAATCGACACCTATAGGGATTGTACAAGGTCACACGCCAACCTGGATCGAGTCTAGTACTTGATCCAGGACCTGTACTACCCGAAAAGTCGGTTCTTTTCTAAGGACTACCCCACTCTTCGGGCGCGCTATACGTTGGGCGGTAAAGTGTTCACCCACTTCGCCACAACTGGTGCGCGTGCCCGGATTTGGTTGCCGTGGATTTCACCGATATTTTGTATTAACTTAGATCTAGAGGGTGCTGAGAGCTACTAACCTTACTAATCTTGGTGTTATTAGTTAAGTTGAGAGCACACGTGAAGAAGGTGGACGCGGTCGAGGGCGCGGAGGAGCGCCAAGACAGTCGCGTCGAACTCGTGGGATGCAACCCGAAGCGCAGAAGCCTCTCGACATTGTCGAGAAGGAAGCTCGCGCTCGGAACGCTGCGAAGCGTCGAGCAGCTCGCGAAGAGAAGAAGGCAGCGGAGCCGATGGACGCTCAAGAGCAGCCGGATTCGGAGGACACAATTCAGGGGGCGCACCATGTTTCCCTGGATGAAGTCACCGAAGATGGCCAGAAGGAGAGCGCGCCGGTTGGCTCTGGCAGAGACTCCAGCTCGGATTCGAGCGTGGAGGTTGTGGGTGTGTCCGTCCCGGATGCACCCTTTCCGGCGTCTGTGGGAGGCGCCGTCGTGGTTGAGTGCCCGGCTGAGGAGGTTTTGGTGAAGCCCCAGCCTGATGAAGATGTGATCACCGTGGACGACGAAGCAGAAGAGAAGATGATTCCGGATGAGACGCCCACGATCAAGTTGGAAGGCCCGTTGTCGACGGTCAAGGAAGAAGTGGTGCTTGAGGACTCGCAAGAGACCTCGCACCTGAAACCGGAGACGTCGTTACCGTCTGACCTGCAAGTGTTGAAGCCAAACTTCACAAGTACACCCGAAGTCCAGTCGCCAAGTAGATCCCGAATGGAGATCGACTTGACTGTGAACGAAGATCCAGTGGAACGCGAAGCATCATTCAGCGCGAACCAGGGGAAGACGTACGTGACCGACCAAGTTCGTCGTTGGGAGGAAGTCACTCTGGAATTTGTGATGTCTCCGACGATCGAGTACACGTGGCCGCACCCGAATCCAGATTTCAAGTCGTGGTATGCGGTAGTGGTGAGGACGTCCGAGTACGTCGCAACCCGAATGTCGATGGCCAGCCGGTCGGAAGCGTGGATTTCCGAACGGAGCCTCGTGAGACTGGCACCAAATGCTGTCGTCGACTTCACTTCGGTTGCGGTGTACCTGAAGGACTTGTCCCCGAGGGAGTGTGTTGCGGTGCTCCAGGCGATGTTCTTTGACGTCGGATTCAGGTTTCGCAACCTGATCCCGGAGTGGTTTCGAGCTCATGCGTCTCAAGTAGACCGGAGTTTAGTCCGAGCGGTAGCTGAAGACCTTCAGCATATGCTAACGATGGAGCTCCTGGAATGACGCGAAGTCACCTCGGGTGTGCCGTCGCGAATGCTGTCCCCTCTGGATGTACGAGCTTTGACTGACACCGTGGAAGACATGAAGCCGGAAGACGCAGAAGGTGATTCATTGATGTCGAGTTATGAAGCTGGACTACTTGGAAGCGAGTGTGTCGAACGGCTAAAGAAGGCGGGAGTCCGAGTGACTCGCAGTCCTGCGAGTTCGTCGCTTGGAGAGCCCGAGCAGAAGCGGCCCCAACACTTGCCGCCTCGTCCAGCCTCGATTCCGTCGATGAGCTCTCTCATGTCGTACGGGACGTCTGCCCAGGACAGCCGAAGCACTGTGATCCCGAGTGAAGTGTCTGGGACTCGAAGCGCATCGCCGATGCCGAGTTCTGGATACGGATCAACGTTGTTTGGACCGACTGCCTCTGGATCCGAAGAGTCCAATCTCAGCGGACCCGTTGAGTCGCAGTCGTCCGGGATGATGTCGTGCTCCTCATCACTCTCGTCTATGGGAGGAGCAGCGTCGGCTCACATGCCGTACGCTTTCGTTGCCCCACCCGGAATGGTTTTCGCTGCTCAAGGCAGCACTGCACAAGTCGACGGGAACGTGAGTGTCCAAGTAACGGAAGCTGTCCTCCCGAGATCACCAGCGATAGTGGGCCATGACGATGTCGTTATGTCGGAGTCGGGTCGCACTAGCGTTCGGAGTGATCATCGGTCGAGGACATCTCGAAGTCACACACGCTCCCGGAAGCCGAATCCCAGTGAGTCGCAAAGCGATTCAGACTCGAGCGCAGAGGAACGGAAGCGACGGAGTTCCAAGCGATCCACTCGATCATCTAAGCGCTCGTCGAAGTCGAGGAGGTCACCAAGCCGGTCGATCAAGTCGGAACGGACGAGTCGCTCAGGAAGGACGAGTCGATCTCGAATGTCTGGAGCTTCCCAAGTTGCGTTGAACACGATGCGCACGACACAAGACTTGCTGTCCCGAATGGAGTCTAACCAGGCTCACCTAGGGCAACAGGTCCAGCAAGCCTTCCATGCGATCCAGGCGCTAGCTGTGCGTGGAAGCCCATCGGAAGGACAAAGTGCGCCAAGTGTTCCTGGCCGTGCTAGCCGAAGTGATCTGCCGCCGAGACCACCTGCTCCTGCTCCAGCTACCCGGACACCCGCGTCATCACGAACAGTTGATGCAGCTCGTGCCGAAGGCGCACATACTGCGTTGGAGTCCGCGCGAGTCGAGTTCGAAGAGCGCTGTAAGCAACGTGAAGCGAAGACCAGAGCGGAGAAGGTTGCTTGGGTGGCCGACGTGCAGAAGAACCTGAGTGCACAATTAGAAGCCTTCCAGCAGAAGATTCACTCTCTGGAGGAGGCGCGCAACAGGGATCAGGAGACCATCCGAGATCTGCAGAATGTGCAAGGAATGCGCTCGCGCAACAC
The DNA here is from genome assembly GCA_008079305.1 of Phytophthora palmivora. Classification (NCBI taxonomy): domain Eukaryota; phylum Oomycota; class Peronosporomycetes; order Peronosporales; family Peronosporaceae; genus Phytophthora; species Phytophthora palmivora. The sequence goes on along the minus strand of VOQZ01001172.1, from coordinate 124,722 downwards.
TCCCGCAACACATCCTCAAGTTCAAGACACTCGTGCAACTTATGGACCTGATTCAGCAAGTCAAGTCAAGTCTGAACCCACGCGTGCGACTATGTACCCACTCCCGGGTGACGCAATCAAGGGACACGCAAGTGAAAGACGGGACATCAAGTGCGACAGCAACCTTCCAGCAGAACAGCTCCGGTTGACTCTTCAGAGTCTGACTGGAACAAAGTATGCAAAGGAAGACGAAGCAGCCAAGTCTGAGCAGACGCCCGGGACAAAGCCGTCGAGTGTATCCCGACCGAAGTCTCAAGTGCGAGAGACTAAGCCTGTTGCACCAGAGAAGGCGGACGCCAAGAAACCCGCCAAGAAGGACTCGAACAGGAAGCATTCACGTCAAGATGGAGATCGCTCAGGGGCTAGTTCTGGCGGAGAGTCAAGTGACGAAGGCTACAGCTCAAGCGACTCTAGTTCGTCGGACGAGGTGGCTGCCTACACGACAACTGCTGCGATGACTCAAGGAGGTTCAGTAGTGACACTAAGGACGTTTACCAACACGCTTGAGGACTTCGATGAGAAGCTGTCGTTGTCTGCGCGCCGTCGCTGGTGGGAGCGATTCCTAAACTTGACTGTGCAAGGAGGCTGGACGGATCAGATGAAGGTCTATGAGCTCAAGACGAAGATGTCGCCCGCAGTCCGAAATTGGTACGGACAGCTCTCGAAGCATGTGCGTTCTGAATGGAGTCGACTCTCCAAGGAGTTCAAGCGTGAATACTGTAAGTCAAGGTTGTCAGAGTCCGAGAAGTACTATACAATGAAGCAGTTCAAGGACGAGACCGCATTGGCATTCCTGTATCGCCTGAATCTGGCGGCTGAACGCGCAGGCGTGCGTTTTCGGAAGCGGAGCGTCGACGCGAGCAGCACATCAAGCGATTCATCAAGAACCTCACGGATGTGACGCTCAAGACGACCCTGCAGAGTCAGCGTATCAGAAAGGTTTCTGACCTGGAGTACGTTCTGAAGCAGCAAGCGCAGGTGAACCCGAGTGAAGTGCATTCTGGTCGAGGAGAGCAGCCTCGTGATTTCAGAGCAGACAACGTTGCTCGGAATGGTCCAAGGATGAACCGCCCAAATCGGGCCTACGTAGCCCAGGATGACGAAGCTCAAGGCTCCGATACTCAAGCGACGTTCGAAGCCGACGAAAGGGCAGACTTAGCTGCGCTGAGTACGTGCGTTCAGGACGTCCTGTGAGATGGCAACCCGGATGCCAGGTTGTTAACCCTGGAAGACCTCAGTCACGAGATCTATCGTGTGATGAACAGTGTGGGGTGGAAGCCCAGAGATCCATCAGCTGGACCAAGACCACCACCACCAAGGCAGCCTCAGCAGCCAAGTTTTCGGCCGAACAACCCAGACCGCATGGAGTTTTGTGAGAATTGTAAGAAGTGGGGACATCGACCGGAGAATTGCTGGGCTGTTATGCTTTGTGACCGTTGCCAGAGGCATGGACATCCAGCGCAAAGGTGTGAGACGAAAGAATGCCTGAAATGTGACCAAATTCACGATGGAAGATGCGAAGATTGGAGAGCTTTCCAAGAGGTCAAGAAATTGCTGCAGCAAGGAGGCCTAGCTGACCTTCCAAGCCACATTCGGGAGGACATCCTGAATGGCAAGGGCGATTCTGAGGGAGCGCAGTTAAACTACTAAGCCCGCCGAATGGGGATTCGGTACGCGTCGGGCTGAGAAGACCCTCAGAATTGTGTGTGTTAGCTTATGTTGGCCCTGAATTGCGGAACCAGAACCAAGATAATCTACAATGTATGACCTCCCTGATTGACCATGAACCTGTGCCTTTGGAGTGTACTCGTACTTGGTATTCGAGGCCTCCACTCCCAGCCGAACCTGAAGGACCAGCTCAATTCAAGCTGAATTTCGGAGAACGGTACGGATGGTGGGCACATCATGATGAGAAGGAGGACAACCAGCAGGTTGCCACGGTTCATGGTGCGGTGAACGATTTCAGGACGCAAATGCTGTTGGATACCGGAGCGACTGTGAGTATGATCAGTTTGGATCTTGCGCCTAGGCACAAGCTTAAGTTAAACTCGCAGAAACGAATCAAGGTGTCCGGCCTAGGAGGCGTCCCGACTTATATCACTGCAAGTACGCAGATCAAGGTCACTTTGGGAAGACGTGTCGTCTACATCTTGGATGTTTGGGTAACCAACATCGGAGAAGGAGTCGATGTGCTTTTGGGAATGGATTTCATGTACAGTGCTGGAGTACGGTTATGCATCCGTGAAGGAACAGTGGCGCTCCCCGATGAGGAGTCCGTATTGATGTATGGCTACATGATTCGGAAACACCGCGAGCGGAACGTCCCGATCACTCCGCTACAGGACGTACATCTACGCCCTGGAGAACACGTGAATGTGAAGATCCGGTATGGTGAATGTCAGCCACTCCAAGATGTGGTGTGGGCTAGCAGGGGTGATCAGTGGGTAACTCAAGTTCTGTATGGCGCTAAGTCGTGGGCAGTAGCCGTGAAGGTGGTGAACATTTCCGACAAGGATCTCAGGATAGATTCGTCCACACCTGTTGCTCGAATAGTGGAGTATGGTTGCTTTCCAAGAGCAGGGCGTTTTGTGCGACCTGGAGTACGAAGGTATCAGGAATGGCAACATCTCATTTACGAGAGTACGCTGTTCACGCAAGCTAGGATGCGGAAGGAACGCTATGAGCAGGTCCTTCGGGACACCGCTCCACCTTCGGTCCCGAAGCGTCCCTATCAGTGGCCTGCGAAGATCTTGATGAGACCTCAGGCCAAGAACGATGAGGTTCGAGTAGTCCGACTGCATAAACGGCCAATGACCGTAATTTCAGAATGTGCAGATGGAAGTGAGCCAGAGTGTGCGTCGTAAAAGGGGGAGAAACCGGTGCTACCTACAATGGATCACTCGAGTACTCCTTTGGAGCGACTGGAAGAAGATTACATCCGGTGTATGCGAGTGAGCGCTGAAGAGCTCGAACAGGAGCCCGCCGTTTATATCCACGAAGGAAGTGATATGATGTCACAGTTGAAGGATCAGTTGTCGATGTTACCCGAGTTACAAGATCTCAGTCCGAGATGTGATATCTCAAAGGCTGATGTTGGTGAACCCGGAGTAACTACTGAAGTTCAGGAGCGTCAATTCAAGGAGATCTTGAAACGTCATCGCAGTATCTTCCTAGGGGACAGTAACGCAGCTCCTGCTCCAGCTCGAGGTGTGGTTTGCGACTTAGATGTTGGGTATGCGAAGCCCGTGGCTCGGCGCCCTAGACCAGTTGCTCCCTAAGTTGCCATTAAGGTGTATGAACTACTCAAGAAGCTCCTAGAAACCAAGTTGATTGAACATTCGGAGTCCCCTTGGGCCTCTCCGATCGTGATCGGCCTGAAGAAGAACAGAGTTGATATTCGAATGTGTATTGACTATCGAGTAGTGAACAGCTTCATTCGGCTTTCTAACTACCCCCTCCCGCTGATCGACGACCTGTTGACCGGTTTTGAGGGCGTGATGTGGTTTATGAGCCTGGATATGGCAAGTGGTTTTTTGGCAGTCCGAATGACTGAACGGGCTAAGCTGATTTCTGCGTTTGTGTGTCCATTCGGACATTTTCAGTGGGTCCGAATGCCTTTCGGGCTGAAGAATGCTCCGTTGGTCTATCAACACATGATCAACAATTGCCTGTGGGGATTTGTGAGATTGCCACCCGAAGAAGAGGTGCTTGTGGGTCAAGAAGTTCTCTATTACTTGAAGTTGGAAACTCAAAGGCCAGAATGGTCCAAGGTGGATCGCCATCAGACGGCATTGACGTTTTCAGGCGCAACATTCCTGCGCCATCCCAGATGGGTCCTGTGTTGGGGCGTAGTTCCTACATAGATGATATAGCCCATGGTGCCAGGACTTGGGACGAGCTGTGCGAAGATCTGGATGCTTTACTCTACCGTTTGCGATATTGGAATATTTCGGTTAGCTTGCCTAAGAGTGAATTCGGAAAACGCACTATACCTTACCTGTCACATGAAATTGGAGCAGAGGGTATTCGTGCTATCCCGAAAATCGTGAAGGGCATCCAAGATCTCCCGTTTCCGTCTACCCTGAAAGGTGTACAGTCATTCCTAGGCAGCCTCAATTATTACCACAAGTTCATTGAAGACTTTCCAGTAGTGGCTGCAGCCCTCTATGAACTGTCAGATGAGCAAGTACGAGCTGGGAAAGACTTGGCCCGAGCCAAGGAGGCGTTCGACATTCTGAAGCAGAAGATTGCGTCTACGCCACTGCTCAGGCACCCTGACCGGACCAAGCCTTTTGTCATCATCCCTCATGCCAATCAGTGGGCAGCCTGTGCTGTTCTAGGGCAAGAATATGATGGTGTCATCCAACCAGTTCGGTTCACGGAGCGTGTCCTGAACGACGCAGAACTTCGTTACCACATTGCTGAGAAGGAAGTATTAGCGGTGATTCGAATTCTTCATGTGTTCAAGACCCTGATCGAGGGATGTCCCCTCGTGGTGTATACCAGACACTCAGTGCTGAAGTGGGTGATCAAGTCTAAGACTGCTGATGGACACTTGGTTCCTTGGGGCGTTGCCTTGTCGCAGTATGACCACGAGATCCGAAAGGTTCAACGGGATGAAGACGGACTTGCTGCCATCCTGGGTGCAGGTATCACACCGAGAGTGCACCTGGACAAGATTGCGGAATCGCTCATTCCGGCCAAGGGGCGTGTCAAGGCACCCCCCGTGATCAGCATCGAGATGCTTGAAGCAGATTACACTGGAGTGGTCCTGAGTTTCGATGGAGCTGCGAAGACGTCGACGAGGATTGGCAGCTGCGGTTGTGTGTTGTGGCAACTTCCCGAGTGGAAGGTTCTGGACGCCCGAGGTTACATTCTGGATGGCGTTACTGTGAACGATGCGGAATATTTCGGATTGCTACGCGGCTTAGCTATGGCTCGCGATCGAGGAGTCCAGGATCTAGTGGTCGTGGGAGATTCGAGAATCGTCATACAACAAGTCCAAGGTTTGATCAATTGCAATCAACCCAACCTTCAAAGGAGATTAGCTGAATGTGAGGTGTTGAAGAAGAGGTTCGACAGTATGCGCCTGGTTCATGTTAAAAGAGAATTCAACCAGGCTGCCGACTATCTGACCTCCAAAACACTAGCACTGGGTAAGTCCTGGGTGGTTGAGGAAGATGCCGAAAGAGAACACCTGGAAGTTGTGTCGAGAACTCGAGAGCAGCTTATGAAGACGTCTGACGAAGAAACAAAGTCGAATTCGGAAACGCCAAGGGATAGCCCGAATGTCGTAACCATGGGAGTCTCAAGAGACGTCATTCTTCGCGGTCCTGAGTGTGAGCCCCTTCCCTCAGCCGCTCGAGTATTGGCGGCGTTTACACGATCCAGAGCTCGCACGAGGGAGAGAGAGTCCGCTTCACCCATGGGACCCCTGGAGTATCAAGCTGAACGATGGAGACATATCAAGGTGCATCAGGAAGGAGACCAGTATCTCTCAGATATCATCGCCTTCCTGAAAGACGATCTAGAACGTTTCTCACCGAAGCGTCTCAAGAAGATTGCGAAGGTGGCTGATTTGTTCGCTCTGGATGTTCGAGGAGTGTTATACCGACTTGCACGGTCAACCCGAGGCCGACCGCGCAACGCCGAAGACGAGCTCAGGCTAGTGGCCCCGGAATCACTCCGAGAAGACATGCTCCACTATGCGCATGAAGACTTTCAGGGAGGACATCAGGGGATCACCCGTACTCATGAGAGACTGCGATCGGAGTTCTACTGGCCCGGGATGTATGCTGACGTGGAACGACTCGTGCAGGAATGTGTGGATTGTGCTAGCGGTAAGGGGTCACCCCCGAATGCCGGTCCTTCACCAGGCAACATTGAGCCTACACGACCTTTCGAGGCCGTCTCTATGGATTTCATGACTCATTTACCAGAGTCAGTCCGAGGGAATACGTTTCTATTGCTATTCCAAGACATGTTCTCCGGATACATAATGTGCAAACCAATGGCGTCGACAACCGCTCAAGATGTCGCTGAAGCGTATGAAGAATCCGTCTTTCGGAGATTCGGAGCTTCCTCGGTGATTCGGCATGACCAAGATCCTCGCTTCATGAGCGAGGTCTTCGCAAGGTTCCGAGATCTCATAGGGAGCAAGCAGAGAGCGACTCTCGCATATCGACCCCAGGCGAATGGTCAGCAAGAACGTTCGGTGCAGACAGTCATTCGGAGTGTCAAGGCGTATGTTGCGGAGGCAGATCAGTCAGATTGGGATGAACACGCCGAGAGGTTGATGTTCGCCCTGAACACATCATTCGATGCAACCCGCCTAGGCACACCGTTCTACCTCGTACACGGATGGGATGCCCAAGGAACGGTGTCCGCTATGCTGGGACCCAGACCTTCAACTCTCCCCGAGCGAACAGCTTACGAGTGGCGGCGGAAGTTCCAGAGAGACTACAGCTACGCACTTGCGTGCGCAGAGGAACTTCAGCGAAAGGCAAAACGTGCGCGTTCCGAAGAACAGACTAGGAAGTGGCGTGAGCTATCTGACCGCCTAAAAGCTGGTTTCGAGAAGGGAGATGCTGTTTGGTTGTATATTCCAAAGGTGCAACCTGGATTGAGCCGGAAACTGGCGCATTTGTGGCACGGACCGTTCCGGATTGAAGATGTTCGAGATGATTTTCGAGTAAAGCTGAAGGTTGAAGACTCGGGGTATCGAGTGAACCCTTGGGTACACATCAGCCGACTTAAGCCAAGGGCCATCTTCCCTAGAAGGCCCAAAGTTGAAGTCGAAGTTGAAGACAATGACGATTTTGATGCGGCATTACTACCGGAAGACAGTTGGGAGCCAGACAATGCGAACGACGAGTACGAAATGGAGAGCATTCAGGATGTGCGATGTGTTAAACGAACCCGAACGTCCAAGCGATCCCGAGAGTATCTTGTCTAGTGGAAGGGCTATGCCGATCCTGAGTGGATCCCAGTGTCTCAGCTGAGTTGTGGGGCGTTACTGTATGAGTTCAACAAGGGAGCGAGGGCCAAGGCGAGGTTCCAAGCTTTGCAAGCTGGGGATGATCACCCGCGAGCATAGATACCCTGAATGGAATGCAACCAGAACGACCCAGATCGTCGCCGTGTGAAGTGAAAGAATTGTTTTGAAACTGTTGATGAAGTGAAGATGAGTTTCGGGATGCCATGATGAGATGATACCTGAATGTGGATTTCGGTTCCTGAATCTATGAAGTGTGAATTGACTATGATGATGACGATGAAAAGGAGCAAACAAGGAAGTTACGTTTCGAAATGGATTAGCTATGGTGTTAAGATGCAGCATGTAGATGTGACTCGGACTAGGAGCGTTGTGACGACCTTGAAAATCAGTCGAAGTCGGCCAGCGTGACCAGGTGCCGCTTGCGGTGCTCCACTGGGAGTAACTTGTCGCGAGTCGCTTGAGGAAGGTCCTTGACGCGATCCGCGTCGGACTGACACGTGTTCCATTGCACGCGGCTGGGTTCTCGCTGATCAAGAAGCTTCGCCTGTTCTTCCAAAGAGTAAGGAGTTCCAGTGATGGTCTTGTAGGAGGGGTCCATAAGGATCCAGTGACAACACTTTGAGGGACAAGTCCACACTCCAGGTTCTTCCAGGAGCGACTCCCTCATACCCTTGTCAACCCACTTGTTGATCAACCGCTTGTAAGACTTCTTGACTTGGTCGCACTCGGTCTTCCGCTCCTTAGCGAGATTGCTGGAGTAGTCATCCAAGTTCTGATCTATGAAGATCCAATGACCGATCCACCAGAAAGCACGACGGTGATCCGACATGAACTCCACAATCTCATCCGGAGCGTCACGTGAAACTTTCGAGAGCTGCGTCCGAGTGTGCAAAACGAGGTACTTCGAGCGCTCCTGAAACATCTTGTCCCAGGGCTTTGTCTCCCAGAACACCATGAAGTCAGCAGGCTTCCAACGGAGTCGGTTCTGTTCAGCCTCAGCAGGCTTGGAGAGACTTGGGGCGTAATCTGGGAACCCATATGATTGTTCCAAAGCGTTCGTAGTCCCAGGGGTGAACTTCACTAGGATGCCATAGTGTCTCCACGAATTCACTCCGGGGCGAGGAGTCTCGATCAGTCGACGTTCCATTGGGAGAAGCTCCTTGTAGTCCTTCCGAGCAAGCTGTGATTGTTTACGCTCTTGAGCCGGACGTGATTTCCGGGAAGAGGAAGCTGACGTGGTCTTGGAAGACAATTCTTCATCGTCCTTGAGTTCAGCACTTGTATCCGGCTCCGAAGCAGACGTGTCTACGCTCGCGCGACGCTTGGCCTCCCTAGGAGGTGTTGTCCGGCGTGGCGAAACAGGATTCACCTTCTTGGGAGTGAAAGGCGCGTCACGAGAATCATTTTCGTTGTCCTCCCGTCACTTTCGAAGAGAGCTTTGTGGATCTCTTCGTCGTCCATGTGTACTTGTTTGGACAACGGTGGCCAACGAGAAGGGATGTTTCCCGTTTTCAAGTCCGCTTCCAGACGAGATTCAGCGTTCTTATAACACCAGCTCGGGACGAACTTAGTCCAGGGAGTGTCATCCAAGCGTTTCCAATACATCATCCGAGACAACATCACGGAGAGTATCCTGGAAGGAATCCGAGAATGTATCGCTTGACCACTCCGAATTAAGTCCTCCGCCTGATCCAGTGTTAAACGAGAACTTGGACGTCTGTGCGCAGTTTGTCCCAAACGATGGGACCATCCAGAGATGCACACACCGTACTCACGTCCAAGAGTGGCGAAGCGACGGTGTCCAGAGCTGGTTCACCATTTGGAGTGTAGGACGTGGGGCGCCACTGAACATTCTGGAGGTCAGAGGTGCCACCCGCTGAATGACCCGAAGACTTGGTGTTCTTGAGAAGCGAAGACGACAGTGGACTTAGGGGATCCTCAGAAAAGTCAACAGATCATCTTTCGAGCCCGAACGAGGTCTCGAGTCTCCAGGATCTTCATTTGCCTCAGAGTCGTCGTCCTCATCTGCAAACACATACGGTTCAGGCCACAATGTGGGATCATCCAAAGTGTTGACGAAAATCTGAGTTTTCCAAGCCTCGAGAGGATCTTGGTGATCGTGAAACTTTTCCAGAAGTGCTTTCAGGCGAGGCCAATCGCCGTCTACCCGAGTGTCATGACGATGGAGGAAATTCATTAGCTTGGGTGGGTCCAAGGTTGACGCCTTCAAGCGATTCTCCAGATCGTGGGTGATCTTCTGCAGTTCGTCATTGTCACTTTCCAGACGCGTGATACGCGCTTGTAGTGCACGTTCTTGACGCTCATGTTCCTGAGCCTCGCGCTTGTAGTCGCGACTGTGCTTGTCCAGCTCGGAGATGATGTAACCTTTGGCGAGCTCAGCTTCTTGGTGCCAATACTTTTGGAGTAGCGAGTAGTCCGCGCGAACCTGGCGGACCTCTTCGAAATCCTTCAAAGCACGCCGAGTTGCCTGAGAGCTCGAACGTTGGGTGGAAGCCTCCAAAGCGCGGTACTTGTCCAGAAGACGCTTCATGAGAGTCGTCATCCCGAAGTCTTTCCGAGCCAGATCTTGAGCGCCATAGTGACGCAGAAGAGAAGCCGTTTCCCGCTTGGTCGAGATGCTTTTCAGCGCCAAAAGGAACTCATAGGAGTCAGGTTCCAGCGTATCTGCTAAAGGAGTCAGTATTTCGCGACGGATGTCGACATCCGGACTTAATAGCTTGGCGAGGAACTGTACGTCCTCTTCCGAAAGTGATTCCACTCCCAGAAGACACTCGACTCCACCGTAGCCACCACGGAGAAGACTCCCGTTGAACAGATCCGCAGTTGTCGCTGGAACTCCCACGAACATCGTGTTCGGACTGGGAAGATGAGGAGGGAGGCGCAGCAACGCGTGTTGGAGGGACTTGACCTTCCAGTGCGGGGCGTGTCTTGACCGCGGCGTCTGCCAGAGCATCCAGCTTGTCCATATCATTCTTCTCGAAGACCTTGGCCAGCAATGGCCGAAGTGCACGCTGGATCAGGTCATGAGCCTTGTCCACCGCTGGTAGAGCATCCGTGGACGACGGAGCCACGTCTGGAGGCGAGCTGCCGTCGGAAGCAGTCGCCGTACTTGAACCCGAGCGATCCTTGCTCGAACTCCGCTTCTTTTTGTTGCCAGAGCGCTCTTTGGAGCCGCTCCTGCTTCTCTTTCCCGTGGATTTTGCCGTGGATTTTGCCGCGCTAGAGCTTCGGCTCTCCGGCGCCTTTGCACTTTTACGTTCCGGGACTTGTGGCGTCTCCGCCGCCTCCTGGGAAGTCTCTTGAGCCGTCTCACCGCGCTTGTCAGCCAAGGACTCCAAGCCAGAGCCGGAAGTTGCACCGCGGTCGCTCTCAGTAGTGCCTGCATCCTGAGCACCCGCCTTTTCAAGCTGGGCGTTAGGGAGTGGCGCTGACGCTGAGGGAGGCGAACCGCTAGTTGGTGCCCGATCTCCGGAGTTGCTTGGTGTCTCGCTCATCAGTTGCTTCATCGTTGGAAGTTCTTGTTGTGAGTGGAATCTTGGTTGCCACTCTGAATTGGGTACGACAGTTGGATAGTAGACGGGGCGCAGAAAAGACCCAATCTGGGGTAATCGCCTAACGGTTTTGCAATTCGGGATGTCTGGTCGCCCGGGATGGCTGCGTTCGTTTGGTCGGCTCATGTTCTGTCACTTCGATGGTAATTTCCTCAGTGAAAGACCGTGTATCCGAGGGGCGGTTGTGACGATGTGCCTCTGAATTTTCTAGGCACGCCCGAAGCTGCCCAGCCGGGACAACCCGCACACTGATTCGGACAAGAGATGATGGTTTTCGAGATGGGTATTGAGTGGGACTCCTGGGCGACTTGATGGTTTGGACTTTGGGGACGCAGATGTTCGGTTACGGAGAGGCTCACAGATTGGAAGCGTACGCCCTGAGTGGGTACCACATTCAGGATGCAATACCGACGCTCAGTCCGACCGCCGACTTCTTGACGGCAGGTATCCACGAGAAGGAAGCAAGTGCCCTCGGAGAACGTATCCCCCGAGGAGCAGCCTACCTTGACGGAGCCGAACATCACTCAAAACACCCTAAAACTCCAAGGTTTCAACAATTACGACCCTATCTACACATGTAGACCCCAAGACTGTCTCTCTCATCCTGAAAGTTCGATCGCCTACCGGATATGAAGACTCCATCCGAAGATATGCCGTGTACCCCGAATGTACATCCCGAATGACAGTGCATCCTGAATGGCCAAGTTCCTGTCGAAGAACAAGATCGAAGCTCAAGTTGCTGAAGATAAGTTCAGTCCGGAAGTCAGTTTACTGACATTCAAGCGGAGTCAAGACAGTACGACCCAAGAGTATCGCAATCAGAAGATTACCGTGCAAGAACAAGACCAGTGCTGCCTATCTCAGAAGACCCGAGACATCGCTGATGAGTGTATGCAGATCCAAGTTCGACGTGACATTCCAAGTATAATGAGACCAAGTCTACCCGAGTGTGACCTCACGAAGTAAAGGAAGACCGCCAAAGAAGTACCAAGACTACCAAGATTGAAGAAGAATTAAGAATGCCAAAGAGGTAGAAGATAATTTTAAACAGAGTTTGATTTGCGTTGAGAAGTACAAGTGTCTTCGAGTTCGCTTCATATTGGGAAGCCCAAGTATCTTCGTCGCACAGGCAACCTAGGGAGGTCGCCGTACTTTTTAACACATCTCGTCAAGGAAGGACTACCTGGAGGACCGCTCACATTAGGAGGGCCCCCGAGTGAGGACGACCAAGGCCGCGCTAACTACGCGAAAGCTCTCAACACGTTCAAGTCGAATTAACTTGGGGACCAGTGGGCTTGAACACTCGGAGTGATCCAGTTATTTTATTTGCTAAGTTGCTAGTGGACACTCCGAGTGCCCCTTGCATTTCATATTCATTTCCCTGCGATCTTAGGAGGTTTGGTAGTGATCACCCCTAGGATTTGACTGTTGATTACTGTGTGTTTAGGAAAGACATTCTATTGTTTCCCTCGAGTATTTCGAGGGTGGTGCGCGTAGGGCATCCCGAAATCTACCTGTATTCGGGCGTGCTAACTACCTGACAGGCTGCATATTGTATATTCAAACTCTGTGTTATTTTAGGTTATCTTTTGGGAAGAAGGTCTTTACTCGTGATCTCTCAACCCATATTCAGGACCCCTAGGATACGTACAATCTGAAAGTTCTTACATTTTCTGTGCGTCTATCTTAGGAATACAAAATACCCGGTGAAACCCGGTCTGCCGAATTAATCGACACCTATAGGGATTGCACAAGGTCACACGCCAACCTGAATCGAGTCTAGTACTTGATCCAGGACCTGTACTACCCAAAAAGTCGGTTCTTTTCTAAGGACTACCCCCACTCTTCGGGCGCGCTATACTTTGGGCGGTAAAGTGTTCACCCACTTCGCCACATTTTGCCCCCCTTCATTTCACTACTGTACTGCAAGTGAGTTTTTCTCATTGGATAAAAAGTTTTAATTTGAAAAGTTTTATGCCCCCGTGCCAGGGATTTGCTGAAATAGGTCAACGATTGGCTAATAAAATGGCTGGAGTGATGATGTATACAATACCGATCCTGAAAGATATCGGTAAGATACACTGTACCACTGTCACGGCTTCGATGATTTGGAGAATGTGAGCACACCATCAGAGCCGTGGAGGCACTTTCGCGCCATTATCTAATGGAATGAATTACAGTAGAGGTAATGGCGCGGAAGCGCCAGCCAACGCTTACTCATATGGGCGCCACCAGCACGACGACTGCACGAACAGCGCGCCATCACGGACGCTGCGACATCAGCACAAACGTCGCACGAGTACGGACGCCGCACTACCTGGAACGCAGCGCCGACACAAACGTAAATCCATTAGGAACGTAGCATATTCTCAAATGGTGTCCAAACAGGAACGCTGCACAAGGCTAACGCTACACAAGCACGAAGACCATCTACCATAAATCCCGCCCAGACATAAATAGCGAAGCACCCGCATGAAGCACTAGTTCCAGAGATGCACAGGAACAAGGCACCATGATTTCGTACAAGTTAGAGCACAAGACCAACATGGAGATGACCAACAGGACAGAATTGTAGGCATTTATCTAGATTTTATTAAGTAAATAAAATGTGTGTATGTGTTTACGTTTCAGTATGCTAATGTGTGTATGTGCATACGTTTCAGCAGAAGCTCAATTAGATTGACAGACGGTCGCCACAAAACTGGACCTCACAACGGAATCGCTCGCGGCCAGAGCAAACAAGATGGAGAGGACGGACACGGTCGCAGGAGGTGGTGGAGCTCACCACCGAGTGCTAGACACAGACGCTCGTATCCAGGCCAGTGACCCTCCACCGGAAAGAACAGAGCTACGGCCAATCGCAGCGCCGATTGATAGTACTGCACGTCGTTTACTGCGGAACGGCGTCGATCCACCTCCTCAAACGGCATCAGCCCAAGTCAATGCTCGAGCGGTGGAGCGAACTGCCAGTATTGCTGTCGAAGACAGACGTGCTGGTGGACACGCTATTACCGCTGGTGGAATGCTCGTCACGGCTGCACCAATTCCGCCTACAAAGCGCAAGCGGGGAAGACCTCGCGGCTTGAAGAACAAACCAAAACCAACAACAGTCGCAAATCAACCAAAACGAAGGCGATCTGCTGCTACACCACAACGAAGCCTAGACGATGCCATGATCCAGGTAAGCGCGCCAAACGTACCTGAACGCGCGGTTGAAGGCTCCAACGCAGCATTTCGATCCCAACAGACCGGGCTACTAGCAGTATCACAGCGTAGTGATATTCACGTGACCACTACGCTTGCTGCAAGTGTTGGTGCCACGGCTGCTGCTGCAAGTACTGACCCCGAGCCTGAAATCTCCTCTCAGCAACAGACTCCCACAACTCGCAGTCCTACTCGGCCTCCTCTGATTCCAGACCTGTACATTGACACACTTGTGGCGTTTTCGCCAGCGAAGGAAGGCTGGACGACACGGAAGAAGCACAAGTATGTGGGTGTTGGAAATGCTTACCTCGTTGGACGCGTGTGTCGGATCATGAAGCACACACTGTTCCAGATCCAGTGGCTAGACTCACAATACCAGAATCATATTGAGAGTCTAAATTTGAGCATGATACAACGTGGTAATGCCAATTACCGGTCCCTACACGGTAGTGCGACGGCTGTAGTATGGGGAAATCTGTGTGCAATTGATGAAGGAGAAATCATTGATATTGAAGATGATGTTGCAGCTCTGGAAGAGTGCATGGAGGAATTCAATCCACCAAACGATTTCCCTACTTCGCTTGCTGAGGTTGAAGCTATCAACAGTATGCGCTTCGATCCAACTGCGCAATGTGAAGAACCAGCAGATTTATTCCAACACGCAGATGGTTCTACTACGACGCGGCTTCGGCCAGAGTTCAAACATTTGTTCGAACACTCTGCGTCGGCCAGCTTTTTTGCGTACATCCCGGTTTCGTTCTGGCAGCAAGTTGTTGGAGAAACAAATAGTTATGCTAGAGTACATGGTATCAAACGCAAGACACCTTTTTCATTGGAGGAGATCATGAAATTCATCGGCGTGTTATTGTACATGTCGCTAGTCGATAAAGGGGAGTACAGCAACTACTGGGGGCAACAAGTGGAAGATGCCATCTTTGGCGGAAACGCAGTAAATCTTGATAGCGTCATGCCTCTACGACGCTTCAAAAAGCTCCGTCAAGCACTCAGTTTCCAATGTGTGGAAGAAAACGCTACAAACACTGACCAAGCTGTCAGGATTCGACCATTGCTACATTTGCTGAAGTCGACAGGGTCTAAGTACGTTGAGGTGGGGCGAAACGTGGCATTGGATGAAGCTAGTATCGCATGTCGCTCAAAGTACGGTAAGCCATTGATCGTGTACAACCCGATGAAGCCAGGGGGCAAGTACCATTTTCGTATATACATGTTATGTTGTTCTACCACGTGGATCTCATTGAACTTTCGACTACACTGTCAGAGTAACATGGCGGATCGACTAGATGGAGTGACAACACCGGTGGAAGCGCAAGCACTGAGTGATGAACTTGCAAGTTCGTCACCAATTAGGAAGTGTGTGTTAGAAGTGGTTTGGCCATTGTATGGCACACGTCGTATTATCAATTCCGACAACTACTACACATCTGTACAACTACTCGATGCTCTCCGTCTGAAGGGTCTCTACGCCCGAGGAACTGTTCGAAAACTAGTGCTCACTTTCCGAGACATGTAGTTCTTGAGAAGAACGATGGACCTCGTGGAACATCTCGCCAAGGCGTGTCGGTGGATCGTAATACTGTAGCAGCTTCTTGGTACGATAGCTCAATTGTAACTGTGGTTTCAAACGCTGACGTATCTACCCAGACAACTGTGACACGACAAGTGCGCTCTGAAAACGTAACCTTCAGCGCCCCTACCTGTGTCAAAGAGTACAACAAGAATATGCAAGGTGTTGATCGGCTTGATCAAACCCGAGGGAGATTCTCGCTGTCCGACGGACATTCGTTCAAAAAGTGGTACAAAAAGCTGGGGTTTGCCCTTATTGACGTGGCGCGGGCTAATGTATACTTTACACGCAAGTTGGCACTCAACAGTAACGACGAACGCGACTCCCACAAGACTTTTGTCGCTCAACTTAGTTCTGAGTTGATTTCAGGAAAGTGGAAAGAGGCCCCAGTGGACGACGGATGTTCTACACAGACGGGGGGGCTGAGCACGTAACAGAAGTGATGTCTCCGTCAAGTGCGGTGTGGGTGGCGCAATCTCATGTCAGCGGAAGCAACGTTGGTAGTCCTCAGAAGCGGTGCTCCGCTGTTGCATCAAAGCAAATGTACTCAGAGAAGCACAGAAAGCGCCGACAGTGTGTGGTTTGTCGGTGGGAAGACAGATATGCCACCGAGGTTACGGACTTTTGCGTTCTGCACGGTGTTTGTCTCTGTCAACACGTTTCGGTTACTACAAAGCCATTCACATGCGTGAATCCGACATGGACGTGCTGGGAGAAGTACCACCGCTTCTACCTACCACGCAAGCTATTCTCAGCGAAGGGAAAGGTGCGCACAAGCTGTGAACTGTACAAAATGAAGCTACAAGCACAAGCAAACCAAGGAGCCGAGCCTCAAGACGCTGATACTAACATCGCTCCCTTGGAAGGGAGTGACGAATCCGGAGCACGACCAAGTGTTGCCCGAATGATCGCATTGTAATGCTGTACGTTGGATGTTTCTGATACACGCATCTACTTCAACATTGATATCTTCAACATGTGCAAATGCCTTGGTTTAACTATATTTTTTCGCTTCAAGTTGCTTCCGCATTCGACTCGAAGTGAGTATTCAAATGTCAAAAACCGATATGTGTGTATTCATGTTGCTTTTACTATTCAAATTCAAGAAAGTTTTGATCTGTAGATGAACACCTTTTGCGCACCCGCTTTCCAACTGCAGGGGAGAGCCACCTCCTTGAGTAACTCAAACAACGAACAGAAGCCTGAGAAGCAAGGCTCGCGGTGTCTGGGGCATATTTGTAGAGTGCTGATAAAGAATCGGATGTCGGACATATAGCTAAGATGCTCTTTGACAATCTCGATCACGTGAGGCTCGAACAAAGCGTTGTTCCAGTACACAATAGTTGCTTGTTCATACGGCAAGCGCCGTGACAACTTGGCCTCTGCAACATCTCCGAATGTCATTAGGAGTCTAGAGCGCAATCGTCGACCATGCACATTGTCTCCAATCATTCGCAAACCGAGCTGGTATACGTCTTCACGAAGCTCAATACCGATAGCCCTCTGGACTATTGTTGCCAACGCTACATGGACCACAATGTTCCCCAATCCTGCTCCAATGTCTAAGAATACATCTCGTTCGTCAATAGGGCCTATCTACCGTAGCTCATCAAGTAGTTTGGTGATGCCTTGCGGCAAAATTTCACCGACATTGCAATGCGGGGTATTGCAACCCCTTGTCACTACAACACGCGGAACGTGCTCAAAATGGCATGCACGATCGTCTCGACACTTGCGCTGTCGCTCGCTGCATCCTGGCCACTCATAAAGGCGTCATCAGGGCTTTTAGCAGCGAGACTTGAGCACGGCGAGCATTCAGCAGGAGGAGCCGACAACAGTGGTGAACTTGCGACTGCAGCTGGTCGTGGTGAAATTTCAGCAAGTGTTAGCCCCGTAGGACTTGGTGTAGGCGCCATCCCCGCTGGACTTGTAGCAGGCATCAGCCCCACTGAACTCGTAGCTGGTATTGACCACACTGGGCTCATAGCAGGCTCCGACGGTAAAAAACGTGCAGCAGGCGCAGGTGGAGGCGTTGCGGCAGACACCGGTCGTGGAGAGCTTCCAGTGGTTGCTGCCGGTGCAGCACCTCGTAGCTGTCGAAAAACCGCAAGTGGGCGGCCACGTGGGCGGCGGACTTGCGCGAAGAAACTTGGAGGGAAGCGTGACAAATCGCGGCCCCATGTCCGCATGAGCGTATTCAGGCGCTGGCGCAACGCTAGCGCCGAGTGCCCCGTGCGCCGCATCTTGTTAGCGATATCCTGCCAAGCTACACGTGAACCAGCATCCGAGTATTTGCGCGCGAGCTGGATTAGCTCCTTGTCGTCGTCGAACGTGAACGCGGTTCGCATGACTGATAGATTGCGATTGAGGCGTGTAACTTAGTTTTAGTAAATAAATTATTCACGACCACTCGTTGGTAACGGGAACAAAGGCAATACATCTTGCAAACCTGAGCGCCACGTCGACGCGTCACGTAATATACTGTCATTTGCTGACGTAATCGTTATAGATTTCGCACTTACCTGAGTATTTTGCAATTATGTGTGCTACATAGTGAACATAAACGCTAGATTACTGTGATGTATGCCACATTAGAAGGGTTGGGGATAGTGCTGAAGCACTACGATTGGAAGTTACAAAAGTGGGTGGGCTTCGAGTTGAACTTCTGTCAACAGGGGCAAAATGCCCCCCTTGAAGGCTTGTTTGTCACCTTGTTTTGAGCTAGCCTTCAAACGGCTCAAAATGCCCCTGTTGACCACGAAAGGGTTAATATGCATATAAAAGTTAGGTCTAATGCTATTGGTTGGCCCTCAGCCACCAGGTCTACGTGGCAGTAATGTGGTTCACACCTGTAGTGTGGTCCACACCAACCAGAATAGAGTATCTAAACGAATACTCACAGAAGTATATCTACTTCTAAAGGCGGTACCCTTTCTAGGGTACCCCTTCATGTAACCCCGTTACAGATGCTCTCCCTGTACTGCCGACGAGCCTGTAGATAGCTTATTTAAGTGCCAGGACACGCTCATTTGTGTGGGATGCCTGTTGGTAGACTCAAGGTACATTGAACCGAGAGTTTATCTTGGTCAGTCCAAGAGTTGGTGTGGCCGAGAGATCGGAGGCGATAGTGAAGTGTCGTTACGTGTATACTTAGGGTCTATTAAGATCCTAGTGTATATTTTGCTCCCCGTCGAGGTTATACTTCGACACCCCTGTATAAGGCCTAACACACCGGTACCCTTTCCTCTAAGGGACTGCAGGGTTACAGCGATGGACAGAATGCTGCTGCCACCTTCCCGCCGGTGCAACAGCCGTCCAATGAGTGTAGCCTTGTTATGTAGGAAGCGAATTAATAACGATTTTGGTAAGATATGGAGGTAGTTGTATTTTGCACTAAAAATTAGTTTTTAGTGCCATGTTAAAGGCGCAAGTGACGGTGTCCGCTTTAATGGATTCCCATGCTGAAATGGCGCGCTTTATCGTAGCTAAGCCCTTTTCTTTTGCCGTCGTAGCTGTAGTGTTTTCAAACAGACATAAAGCCTTGAGTTTTGCTTTTAGCGGCCCCATGATGCCGACATCTAAGGGCTGGCAAACAGAGGTGGCGTTTTTAGGCAACGGCTGTAGGACAGCGCTAAGTTCTTCCGAAACTATAGCTTCTGATTCGCTCGACACATGGCACTCTAAATTATCTACAAGTAGCAGAGCCGAGCGCGTAATGTGCTGGTGCAGAAGGGACCGTAGAGATAGCTTCCACACGCGAGCGTCCATCCAGGCTTTTGTCTGAACGGTATACACGTGACCTGAAAACAATGAAGCATTGTCAGTAAACGGAATATAAAAAACATTTTAGACTCACCTTTCCGGTAGGTTGGCAATTCTTTCTTCTCGATGGTTCCGTTTGGCTCCCCACGCAAAATGAATAGCAGTGGGAGCTTAACACTATGAGCACGTATAGTGCACTCAGCAGTCAATCGGGCTGAGTGCTTTTGTTGGGCCGTAATAGCTGACGACTTGCCCTTTTCCGACAGTATTTTCCCGGTGGTGCATCAAAGTATATACCGGTTTCGTCACAGTTAAAAACCTGACTAGCAGCATAGCTGCTGTAGTTGGCTTGAAAAACTTAGCAAATTTGTCTTGTACTTCTACTAAGTCCTCCAGTTTTTCCAACATAAACGTAAAAATAAAATTACTTTGTTAGCTTGCAGTAGCATACAAATTTGAGCAAATCCATACCTTTAAACCGTGTGGAGTGCGCTGCCCGAAGCCGTGCCGGTAAGCAAAACGTCGTAGCAACCTATGTAGAGACTGATACGCAGGGAACTGAGCCTTCTTTCCCTCTGCGTAGCAATCCAGCCACCCCGAGAGCTCCTCGCAAATGTAGGCAGCCATTAGCGAGGCTGTAAGCGGTCGGGACTCACGACGTGTATCCTTCATAAAGACGATAAGTTCTACCCGAGACGGGATAGTTTCGGGACGACCTGGCGCTCGTGATAGCATCTTCTCGCTGCCTCTAAACGAAAAAATATCATCCTTCCCATTCCGCCACGTATTAATCGTCCATCGCGGAATATTTTGCGAGCTTGCAGCTTCACGCTGGCTCAACCATTGCGTCGCTAAAAGGACACACCGTTTTTCCTTAATCGTGTAGTGCATGCGGCGTTTTTTGTCATGAGCAAACATTTCGTCGAGGAGACCTGCGATGGCGGTCTCCTCTGGTTGCTGCATTACTGTATCAGGCGGTGGGGGCTCCGGGGAGTCCTTGTCGGCTGCCTCCATTTTACCGAGTGACTGGTAGAGATTTATTTGCGCGATTTAGTGTTGCGACGGGTAATTTGATTGGTTGATAGGAATATTTGCGCTCAATTCTATATCACACGCACCGTTTTTACATTTATTTTTCTGCCAGTAGCATTCTGTCCATCGCTGTACGCGCGAAAGCGCAATATAACACCCTAGTCTAAGCTCGTGGCTAGTGGTGTAGGTAAGTGTGACCTAAACCTACCTCGGTATACAGAAGCGCTTACAACCGATCCGGTGTAAGGGATCGTTCCTGGTCTTCAGGTTTGATCCAACAATCGCCGACTTTCACGGGGAAGCATCTGTTGGTGGTGGGAGCTCACCCGACAAGCAAGAATTCTATCGTGTCCTACACGACACCAGGTACTACGAAGCGGTCAGTCACTAGGGGTTTGTAAACTCCTGATAGCACCCTTCTTTGGGTCTCGCTCCTTATCTACAAGCTGGATACATCGCTATTTACAAGACGTGAAAGTCCTGCTTTACATTGAGGTAAATGCATGGAAGGAGAGTGACAAGATTGAGTACGCGCGTTTTGGCAACCCACGTATACCTGCTGTGGCAGTCGTCTGTGAATGGGCTCGAAAAGCTTCGGGTGACATAGACAGTAGAACTGTCAACAACTCGATCGAGGCTGTTGACTTTGGTGATGGTTACATCGAGTGGCATGTTGCTCAGCACGACGTGTACGGCGAGAAGTTCTGTGAGAAATGGGAAGATGCTGATATCACTTAAGAAATATCAGTGACAAGTAGTAACCTAGGTGTAACCTACTCAACAATTCATAACCTTTTGGCGATGTGAGGGGGTACCGTTAAATAGTGCCCGGGGTCTTAATCCGGTATTTTCGTTATATGGGATTCAGTATAGGTACTTATAAGTTTGCAGACCAAACTTAAACTTATCTCAAACCTACTCTAACCTAGTTATTAAGTCCCCTAAGACCAGGACTCGTTATCTGTTGTTCATTAGGAGTTTGTATACTCCTGATAGCTGTGATGTAGGTGCCGTCACAGGCGCGGTTGCCAGCAACAGCAACCACGTCAACTACATAAAATTCATATGGAACTCTGTATATATTTGGCCTATCCACAAATTTGTTGGTCCAAAATCATAAGATGTGCCAGTATCCAGGATGGAAACTGGATTCTAGATTAACTTCAAGATCTGCAAGACAACGTGGCCAAGGAAAACAAGTTTAGTGGTAGGATACTTAACATTTGGGATTTAGGAAGAGATAGGCAACTTGATGTTAGTGTTGAAGCTGTGGGCAATCCAGTGAGCTCCAGCAAGTAGGCTAGCGAACCGGTAAGGCCTCATTCAATCTCACTTTTCAATTTACTCTCCAAGCGCCAAGTGCCTAGCTAGGTACTGTCCTCCGCCAACACTCAGCGCCCGTTTGCGCTGCAGCCTCGCCCTCCGCGCCTCCTCACGCTACGTGACAATAGCACGCTTCCTCAAGAAAGATATTCATGTGACCCCGTCACAATTCGGTTTTTGGTTAATACATAGATTTACACGATTTCATTGGACACAACCCCGGGATGGATACATGTTCTCTAAAATGTATTTCAGGGGCCAAAATCCGCTCCGAACGCATACAAGCGCTAATTCCAAAACACAATCTCACTTTCGTGGCTCACGAACTCACTCCATATTTCCGAAAACAAGAAAAGCACGCAATGTTTTCATCGACCAACTTCAACCTATAAACTCTCGTAGTTCTCATACACTTTGGTAGTGAATAATCTTATGTCCTACACAAACCAAGGCCCAGGTGAATGTTACTTGTGGCGCGTTCCGGCAACATTAGGCGTGTCTATGATTCAACTAGATATCTTATCGAGAAATTTATCAAAATACCTCACCCAAAATCTAGGTGACGTTAGAACGACCTTGATCCCACGACATCAATCATATTCAGTAATTGAGAAGAGTATTTATTAAAATTGATAATGCTTTCGTTTGCAACCATCAGATTGCTTAATTCGTACTCTGCACCAGATACATGATTAAAGCCATCCCGTTGATGCCGTTAGATTCATCAGCATTTTAGGTGTATTGTACGGTTAGATATGCAACGTTGGTAAAGAATACAATGGAAATTATCAGTGGGGCGTAAAAAATGCGTGTAGCACAGATGATAGTTTTTCTGAGCTTACTTCGTACGCGAAGCATGCGGTCTTGTTGCAAATCCTCAGGATCAAAACCTGTAACAATGCAACCATTTGAAGTTGGTGTATAGTCTGTACTTCGTATGTGACGAAGCAAGAACGAGTAGACGTAGTAACGACAGCCTCAAGCGAAGCAATGGAAGCTTCGGCAGTGTGGGGTGCGATGATGACAACGCATGTGTATCCAGCATCCCAGCCCTTGATGATGAAGGCAATACCTCCGTATCCAGATTTCCTAATCTTCGCAGGATCTACGGAGGTTGCAGACATTCGACAAGCTCTCATGCAGGAGACTACGTCAAGCCCGCAGAACCTGTAGCCAGGTCGGTCATACTCCCTGAACCGCTGACGAGGCTGGTGGGAGCTCCCAGAAGCTAGAGATAGTTCAGTTCACTTTGCAATCTGCTTTCTACGAGTCAAATACACGTTGATTTGGCGGGGTTCCAGCGCCCAATTCCGTGAGCACCACAAAGTTGGGTCGTGCTCATCAGTACTTGTATCCACCACCTTACGTGCGAGCTCAAATAGCATCCGACTTTGCCAAATCGTGAGCTCTGTACGACCGTCACAAAAGGCGCCTTGTACTTGGTCTTGATTCTGGCATATCGATTCTTCGTTCAGACAGAAATGAACATCTTTTGTCTTTAGCTGTGAGTTGCACAACACAAGAAGTGCGTGCGATTGATAGCTGTCTAACGGTGGCCTAATGTATCCCTTTGCGAAGTCTTCGTGAGGCTGGATATCTAGAGCTTTGGACTTCGCGTACAGTTACCTTGGAGACGCTGTAGTTGAAAATATTGGATTGTGTTTCCTGTCAGTCTCTCTATCCTATAGTGGGTCGCGCTGCGGACCGCTAGAGGTTCTCATCGAGGAGCGAATAATTTCTGTCAACCGACTGATGCACAAACAGTAGATACTACAGTACCTCAAAAGTAAGAAGCAAAACCACATGCGATCACAAACCTTTGATCGACAAGAAATGGCCTTCAGACCTTATCATTGAATCAATTTCTCGCTTATCGCTAACGTAAAAGCATATTTTTCTCATGACACCGCCGACAGAATTGTCAGGTCACTAGTACGATACGAATTCATCAACTTTTCATTGCGTATTTGGCACGTTTGGCAATAGTACCTCCTTCTTGTTGTGGTCGCAGCTTTTGCTCGGTCTCGAGAGTTGTGGTAACTTCTTGTCCGGGTGCGTACGCAAAACCCTGAGAAGCAATCTCTCGTAGTTCACTGTCTGCCATCACTTCAGATAGAATCGCCTTGGATTCAAAAGTTTTGGAGTCGTTTTCAATTGTGTGACGACGTTCCAGGTCGCCGTCTACTATCGCCATGGGATGCCATATAGACTGTACCATACTCGCTAGACTGCTAGCCACGTCCTTATCTAGGAAAGAGTATGTTTTACAGCCCAATGAACGAAAGCAGTACGTATACACCATTGGTTGTGCTGTTGGGGACCGCTCACTAACGCTTTCAGATGTCGCCATGTCCATTGCAGGCACACCTTCAGATGTCGCCACGTCCGTAGCAGGCACACCTCCTGCTATCACCGCATCCCCTCCACTACTTTTCTCTCCCTCCTTCTTCTTTCCTTTCTTCTTCCTTTTCTTCTTTTCTGTCGGTTTGTTGTCTTCCACAGTAGTAGAATAAATGAATTTGAATTTGGAAGGATTCTTCTTGTCTTTGGGAATAGCAACTTCTTCTCGCAAATTCATGTAGATGCGAACGACTTCATTGACAGGTTTTTTGCTCAGCGGGTTTTCTGCAGACGTGGGACTTCGGTTTTCAAATACAAACCACGGACACAGTTTCCTCGTTGCGGATTGGGAGAAGCCCGTGTCCTTCGGTTGACGGCTTTTTACCTGAATCAGAATAAGTGATACCTTCTCGTCCGCTTCTTCCACCACCTTCGCCTTAGCATCTGTCTCCATGGGCGATCCAGCTGATGCATCCGTTTCCATCTCCGTCCCGTCAATCGACTTCTTCCAAAATATTGGGATTAACAGATCCGCTCCAAACTGGTTCTGTGGGAAAATACCAGCGGCCCGACGCCCCAGCAAATACCACAGCGTGTCTTCATTTGGCTCCAGCTGCAGTTGCACAAAGTGAGTGAACCCCACATACCAGTCCTTCCACTGCGATTGCCACGTCCTAAAAGCTGCTTTTTCATCGTTTAGAATACCCATCCACTTGCTGAATATAGGTAGGTCTTCGCCTCCCAGTACTTTCAAGAATGTCTCCACAGACACAAATTGACCCGTGATTTTGCAGTCGGAGAAAGATCTACCCCCTATGACACACTTATCCATTGCGAGAAGGAGCAAAATGCGAGCGACCATTTCACCAACCCCACCTGTATCCAGTGCTTCATTCAATATCAATTTCTTGAGCTGAGGTAGAATATACTTTGCCAGGCCATCGTTTCGTGCATACCACAGCTTCATCGCACCCAACGTAAGCACCGGGTCCGATGCGTAGCTGCTCAGATAACCCTCTCTCTCAAAATCAACATACGCGAGAATCGCCATGAAGTCAGCGACGACTCGGGATGCCAGTGGTGACGTCGAATACGGACGTACGCCAAGTCGAGAGAGCATGGACGCAACACCAAACAGGGTATCCTCATTGAACATGTTCGTCGCAGTTTGGTGTCCCAGCAGTAGTTTATTTGCTGCCAGACTAACGACATCTTTTGCTGCTGTTGGTGGAAGTCCTTTATATGCTGCAGAATTGCTGAAAGTGCTCCACCACATCGGACGACCCATGCGCATTAACGCTTTCCAAGCCTCATCCTTATCCCCAGTCACGACTGCCTTGTATATGGCGATCTCGGTACTAGTCTTCGTTTCTTGATTGTCCTTCTTGCTAACTCCAATCATTTCGTCGTCCTCCATTTCCACCTCTTCACCACCAAGTCCAATTGCATTCGTCTCCATTTCCTTGCAGTACTCGCGCCAATATGCGTCCATGCTGTGGGTCAGCACAAAAGGCGGAAACGACGCCAATTCATTTTCTTTGTAAACCCGAGAGGACGGATCTAACGATACCGGAGGTGTCAAGTCAGATATCTTAGAGTTTGTATCGATCAGAACCCCAAAAATGCCTCCTTCCACGCCAATATCATCGTTCACTAAAGCAAGGGCGTGACGTAGCATACGAAAGTGACTAATATTCCCTCTCTCCTCAGCGAGCAGCGACCTTGCTTCGTCAATCATCAGCACCACCATCTTTCCCTTTTCGTGCTTCTTGATTTCGGCGCAATCTTCCTTCGGTTTTTGAGGCGTGACTACCGGGTTGATCTTCTCCAAACGCTGCACTACAGCTTTATCAACTGCTGATTCCGTGAACAGTTTGATCCACTCAGTCTGGACGTCCTCCCAATTCGTTGTCGCATAGTCATATATCGCTTTCAAACGGGAAGTCATCATTTCTGCGGTACATCCTTCTGGAAACAACCAGTCTCGAAGGCTTTCTGTTGTCTGAGGATACCCCGTCGATTGATGCCGACGGACACAAGTATACAGAACTTTCATGTTGAAAGTTGGGTCGTGTTCATCAGCACTTGTATCCACCGCTTTCCGGGCGAGCTCAAATAGCATCCGACTTTTGCCAAATCCTGAGCTCTGTACGACCGTCACATAAGGCGCCTTGTACTTGGTCGAATTGTAAACTTTCCAGCACCGACGCAAATACTTTGCAAATGTATCATGGGCAACACCGACGTACTTGGTCTCCGTGAACGCAATTTCAAGCCGTTGGAGTAATTCTTGCGACAGCTCGTTCTTGATTGGTTTCTGACCAAATTTCGCTTTGGTCATGTTCGCGACTGTCCTCGCCACCTTATTGACAACGTCATTGTCGATGCCATATGCATGTTCAATTGCGGTTGCAATGGCAAAGCTGAGATGGGTGAGCCCCTGGCTTCTGGAATCATTGATGGTTCGTTCAGACAGCAATGAGAGTCTTTCAATCTGGACTTTTGAACCACCTAATTGCTTCCACACTTCTTGGTCAACAAAAAGCGCAATGTCCTTCCCTGACGCTTCCTGCCACCGATGTAATGTCAGTTGTAAACACTTGAACTCTAAGTACGTGGGTTACCTTTGCTGTATTGGTATCTCGCTCAGCACTCTTCATCAAGTTGCCGCTTCGCGTTTTCTTTGAAGAATCTTGAATGTGGATATGTTCAGGATAGAAAGTGCAACTCGTATACCGGTTGGGTACCAGTATCACCCCGATGTTTTATATTATTAATAGTTGGGTATCTTCTCCTGAAGTAAATATACTTCAGAATAGTCACTTAAGAGATACTCCATGATCGGAGGTGTACATTACACCACCGACATGACGATTAGGTGTCTGAGAAGCACTCCATGAAATTCGACCAGGTTTTATGTGAAGCAAAGTAGTTAATTAGTCATTTTTATTACAGTTCGAATTACCGACTTCCTCTACGTATAGTGGTCACCCATGAACGTGCTACATTGTGCCACACCTGTGACGAGCACCTTGCTTGAGGAAGCGTGCTATTAAGAGTATATAAACTCTAAGTGAACGGCGATTCACTAGTCCCTGGTCTGAGGGGACTTAATAGCCAGTTTAGAGTAGATTTTAGACTGATTTATATTTATAGTTAATTAGGTCATTTGGTCTGTAATACAAATGACTAATTAACTATAATTTGTTTCATATATGCATATAAAAGTAGGCCAAATACTATTGGTTGGCCCTCAGCCACCCGAATTACATGGCAGTAGTATAGTCCACACCACCCACGAGTGAGTATCTAAAACGAATACGTACAGAAGTATATCTACTTCTGGAGGCGGTACCCTTACTAGTGTACTGCTCATGTAACCCCGTTAAAACACTAAATAACGATGTACTTATGGATACAAATCTACATATTGATACAAATATACATTTAAGTTTTAAGAATCTATATCATCGTTAGATTCAACTTCCCCTACCTCTCTATCTAACATGCACTGCTGTTCTAGGCATGTCATCAACTCGGCAGTCACTACATCGCTCTCAAGGAATCATACACTTGCAGTCTACCACGCTCCGGTTGTCATTTTTCAATTTAACATGCACCAAACAATCGACATCAGAGGTAAGCAAGAGGCGAACAACTGGATCACCGAGTTAGGAGACGGCGTTGCTAGCCGTGCAGCACCGCACTTTCACAAGTTGGGATAGAAGGTTGCCGCAGCTACCTTTCGAAAATGGTGGCCCAACATGGACGGCCAAATGAGTGCCCACCCACACCAAATGTGGGTGAAAGGAGGAGGATGGAAGAGGCTGCTTGACACCGTCGAAGACCTACTGCTAGACGCCGTTGTTGACCGCCGGATCCGTAAAGGAAAATTCCCTCGGGAGTGGATTGCACTGGCTGTCCGCGGATGGCTCGCACGACGAGTGTGACATTCAGTTTATCGCGTCAGACGCATGAATCCCCAGGTTCATGAAGCGCAATGATCTCTAACTGCGTAAGAAATGAATTGTACCGTACTTTCCGACGAAATTCCCGTTGGACGTGCCATCACCTACATGAAGTTTCTTACAAACAACCTACCAAGCTACAACCTCGACTATACCATATCGATGGATGAAAAGGCTGTACACTTCGAAGATGGACACGACTGTGGATGCGGAAGGATCACGACCAGGGATTGGTAGTAACACGTCAATTACCGTAAAATGCGGATGGAGTGAGACAGATTTTATTGGTCTGCAAACAGCAAAACATAAAAAACCTTATGAGGTTATATTACTGGTGCGGGCTATTGTCAGCCACGACTTCCATCCTGATAGTGCGCAATTTTCCGCAATGCGGAAACCAAAGAACAGCAACAGAAAGAAGTTCCATGTCAGTTATTAGGAACGCTATGCATTACTTTATGTATCTCACTGAAACGCGGTGTCTGTAGGGAGCTAGCGCGGCTGAATCCCAATCAGCTGTTGCGGTTGCTAAAGACTTCAAAGTACATAGGTCCACTGTGTAGCGCTGGAAAGCTAAAAAAACGTTAGCAACCGCAAAGGCTAAAACACCTAAAAAATGCTACACCACTTTACAAACCCAGCAGAAGAAGTACGTTAGATTTCCAGAGCTGGAATCGCGGTAAGTTCTGAACTTTATTAACGCATCGAAATTAAAACTTAATCTATTTTCTATTGTAGATTAATCGACTGGATCGCTGACATGCGACGCAAAAAAAGTCGTTGCGTTACTGTGAAATGCATCACGCTCATAATTGCTAAGTTCGACCCAGCGTTTGCTCTAGCTCGCCGCTTTGGTGCACTAAGAGCGTGGGTGACTTGCTTTTTAAAGCGCAACCGTCTCACTGTCCGCTGGATCACGCACCGTGGCACAAAACGACGGGAAGACCTGCAAGTACGTATTTCAAATTTGATTTATTTTATTTAAACTAACATATTCTTAGGAAGTTGCAGATGCATTTGCAAGTGCTGTAAACACAGCTGTGGAATTGGAAGGTGTCCTCTCAAAACTGTCTTCATACACGGAGAAGTACTCCAGCCTGTTCAACATGGACCAGACCGGCGTGTGCATCAATAGTCCTGGCCGTTTAACAGTGGATTATGTAGGTGCCAAAAATATCGACGTTGTCCAGGGAACAGCGATCAATGGCTCTCGCTGCACGGTGTTTTTGTGTGCGTCTGCGACGGGAGAAAAGCTCCCGCCGTTTATCGTTTTTACCGGCGTTCCTGGAGGGCCCGTCTCAAAGGAGGTTGAAGCAGCAACATTTGGTGATCCGTCTTGTGCTCACACAGTCCAGCGGAAGGCATGGACCGATCACGACACAATGCAAAAATGGATTAACGAGGTAATAAGTTTTGGTTGTGGTTCTAATTTTTATTAATACTAACTTTATTTTTGTTAATTTGTGATTAAGATGTGGGTTCCACATCTAGATGGCTGCAAATTGCTGCTTCTAGATAGTCTTAAGGTCCACAAAATGGCTAGCGTGAGGAATGAGCTGCAAAATCATTGCCACACACAAGTCGAGTACTTTCCTCCGGGAATTACGGGGCTGAGTAAGCCTATGGATGTCAGTGTGATGCACTCCTTCAAGGCGGCTATCGAGTACGTATAGTATAGTTTCTCTGCAATATGCTAGGTTTTCTGATGTACGTCTGCGTGTATCGAGTACGTATAGTATAGTTTCTCTGCAATATGCTAGGTTTTCTGATGTACGTCTGCGTGTATGAGGCTGTATATTGAGTATCATGTCGACCATCCGTTTCCAAAGACAGCAAGCGACCGCCGTGCAATGCTGTCGCTGATGGTAGCGAAGGTTTGGGCTGAGATTACGCCTGCTACCATCATTAGCGGATTTAGAAAAGCTCATCTGATACCTATTGGCCCCCGTAACGAACAGGATGTCTTCAGCACTTTTCAACTGGAAGCTGCTGAGAATACTATCGTTAGCGCATAGGTTTTACATAATGCACAAGTTTTTCTTAATTCTATCTTCCAGGATTTTTTTAATTTTTATATTGGAGGAGGTGTCACCCCTACAAATCGCTTGATGTCGCACTCAATACACTTGTCTCACTCCATCCGCATTTTACGTTATTACTAATAGTACTAATAGTACTACAACTAACGCCTAAATTCAGGATAAAGCCTATTATCACTACTAATAATAACGCAGAAGTTGGTTAGTACTAAGTATTAGTAACAAGACTACTAATGAAGGAAGATCTTCAAGTTGAACATCAACCAGAAAATCTGCCTCCATTTGCGGTTCATTCCCGCCTCCCCCCTTCATTATCCCTCATTCTAGATTTCCTCGCCGACAAATGAAGTGTGCCAAGAAGGATTGCTGCTGGGGAAACTGGGTGGAGACATCTCCTTGTAGTATTTGCTCTCAACCAGTACATCATTTATGCAGCAATGAGTTGTGCATCTATGCAGAACTCTCTAAAAGGTAGTATTAACGCTAAACGTTCATTGTTAAA
Organism: Phytophthora palmivora; assembly: GCA_008079305.1. Classification (NCBI taxonomy): domain Eukaryota; phylum Oomycota; class Peronosporomycetes; order Peronosporales; family Peronosporaceae; genus Phytophthora; species Phytophthora palmivora. Next base: position 94,359 of record VOQZ01001172.1, on the reverse strand, counting down.
TCCTAACACACAATACACAGGTTCTGCAGCCGCCAGTGCGTCAAGACTTTCTTCACAGTTGATGGTGATGCTGGAGAGTTTACCCCAAGCAGCATTTCGGGAATATCAGTCTCTAGCGAGGCTACGGTGGTTGATCTCAGGCGGGACAAGGAGGAGGTTGTGACCGCGACTACGAACAGTATTCCAGATGAAATTGTTCACTACGCCCAAGAGAGCAATTTCATCTGGCAAATTATTCACAAACTTTAGAAACCGATGTCGCACAAAGGTAAAAAATACACTCACATTTGTCTTGAGTGTTTGATAGAACATCACTGGAAGGATTCACTTTGTAACGCAACCCACACAAGTAACGCCAAGACACACTTGCTCCTGGGGCACAAAGACCACCCAGAAGCTGCCAAAGAGAAAAACCGCAGACTTCAACGCGCGAGTCGCTTCACGGAAGTCAAGCCAAACATCAAGGAACAAAAGCAACCACGTCGTATCGAGGAACAAGCCCGCGACACAAAGCGCCAAAAGACGCTTTGGCCTGCATTGCAAGACCAGATATCCGGCTTCATTGCGCGTTGGCTAATTCAAGACGGTAAGCTATATATTTTGTTGTCGTTATCGTTGACTCACAGTTGTACACCTAGGTTTGCCTTACAACACGATTACTACTCCCGCCTTCAGAGAGCTTGTAATCGGTATTACAGGAAACAGCAATGTTAAACTTCCATCCAGCAAAACGTTCAACGACATCCTTGACAAATCATACGACAATTTCGAAAAGGATACAAAAGTGATGCTGTCAAAAGAGTTTATGGAGCTACACGAGACACCATTTTTGACGTTAGAGCACGATCTGTGTACTAACAAGTCCAAAAATACTATTGTTGGAGCTTCATGTGGTTTCATTGACCAGCGGTGGAAGCCACGAAAGCTGGCACTGCTAGCCCAAGTAAAAAATGATGGTCACTGTTCAGAGGAAGTAGCGAATATGATAAACGTCGAATTGAAACAACGGTATGGATTGGATGCACATAAGATGGCACGATTCATTATCTCAGACACGGCCGCAGCTGCTCGCAAGGTATCTAAGCATTTGATAACTCTCTACAAACCGACCGTGTGATGCACGTACTGAATTTATGTATCGGTTACGGAATTGGTCTCAAGGAGAACACGAAAACCTCGATTGTGCACGACCCCAACACAAAAACCTTTGTGACGAAGAAAATTGTGATTACAAAAGGTGGTGCGTTCCCTGAAGGCGGCAGATTGATTCAGAAACTCCGTTTGTTGAACAATTATTTTGCATCAAGCCGGTCTCCTGAGCGCATTGAAAAATTAAAAGATGTTCAAGGATTTTACAAACTACCCCAACTTTCTGCTCTAGTCGACATTGACGTCCGCGTTGCGCCAACGATCAAATTATTCTGACGCACTATCATTAATTATCCAGCATTCAACGCATTTTTTCAGAGAGCAGACCTTCCAGACACTGAAAAAAAAGTATTCACGTGTATTTCGGAGAGCGAATGGGAACTTGTTGTTCAAATGGAGGTGGTGATCCAACGAATTGCAGACCTCGCTCTTGTAGAGTCGCAGTCAGCGACTATGATTTCATCCACCATGTACGTGCTCCTGCGAGTTGCTTCTGCGCGTATGAACTCCTACAAATTTTCAGCGTACTCACTGAAAGGAGCCCGAACCGCAGATACTAATGAGAAGAACTTTCCCCGTTTTCCGCTGACATTACCGGATCTGTGCGATTTGGCGCAGCGGTGCATTATGCGCACGCTTCATCAGATTGCGTCACGACTTCCAGAGCCATCTGTGGCTATAGGTATGGCACTGCTGCTCGACCCCCGCACTAAACGATCAGCAGCAAACTATTTACGGATCCCTGAGACTTCAGAAGCTGCTACTGAAAAAATTCTAACAAAGGCAAAGGAAGGGTTGCGCACTGAACACCGTGTCATGTACAAGACACTCTTTGCGATCGATGGTTGTGAAGAGGAAACATCGACATCTACATCGAGATCACCTTCTGGTGACTGTAATAGCAGCTCTGATACTGAGCTAGATTTGCTCTGTGGGGAAGAAGTTACGCAGTCCACTGAAGAATCTGTCGCTGATGCAGACGCTGCGCTGAATACCAAAGCGGATGAACTTTTAGAACAGTGGTTGAATCTTAGAATCGAGTGGGATCAAGTGGCGAAACACCAGTATTCAGAAAAGAAGGAGTGTGAAATGGTCCTTTCACGTCTTACTATACGCAATAGGAGGCATCGAAACGTTCGTGTGTGGAACAACTTTGTCAACAGATAAATGTGTGTCAATGGTTTGCTGAGTCTGGACAAGCAAGGTTCCCTTTCGTTGCTAAACTTGCTCGTGTCTGGTTGGGGAGGAGCTGCTCTACTGCATTCCAAGAGCGTGTGTTCTCGACCGGAACTTTCGTTATGAGTACGCTTCGTACACGAACTGATAACGAACGAGCTCAACGACAGCTAGTGCTGAGGCATAATCGCGATGAGATTTGTCACATGGAGCAAAGCAAACGCTGCGTGTGGTAGCATATGTAGCTACCATCTCTGGTTAGTACTAGCCGTTAGTACTAATAGTAATAGTAATATTATTGACGATACAAGTATTAGCATTGATAGTGCTAGTCACTGACTTCAGAACTGGATAGTAATAGTATCTTAGTACTACCGGCAAAAATCCAACTACTACCAATCCCTGATCACGACACGTCGTTTTGTGATCTACTAGCTTCGCTTGAATGTGCCATACCGCGGTAATCGCGGTGCCAGCAAGCGAAAGTAAACTTCCTCCACTAGTTATTTGGAAGCAGAAGACAAGTAATCGTGTCATCGCTACTGTTAACTCAGTGTGGGTGGCATATCAGCCAAAAATATGGGTTGGCGCTGAGCTTCTATCTGGTTGGAGTGATCACATCTTTCCTTACGTGTTGGATACCCAGGCAAAGGACTTGTCTAGGATTCCATGCGAATACATATATCAAAGCCTACTGCAGCCAACAAAACATAGGCATATGTGTCGTACCTGGTTGATTGATACCATACCTCTAGGGCGGTAATATCGGCGTATACAAGGCTTTTAAAGACAATATATCATGTCTCGTTGACCAGTCAAAGCGTTGCAATGATGTGGAATATGCAACGCGTGGAAATCCGCGTTCACCTTCAGTGGAAAGCGTATGCAACTGGGTTCGTACGGCATGGTGAGAAACAGCGACGTCGGTGGTGAGTGAGGTTGCACGGAAAGTATGTCTCATTTAGTAAGATGCAGACTCCAAAGCAGTCTCTCCTGGTGGTCCAGGCGAAGCTGGTGCTCCAAAAGGACACCATACTAGGTCGTACGAGGGGTCAAGGGCATCAAAGGATATCCTCGTGTTTCTCCAAGTACATGCGTGTGCCTGAGCGCCGTCTAGAAATAAACCTTACCGCTGCAATGATTGGTGTCAAGACTGTCCCTGAAAGGTGGAGTTCTTCATCAGCGCCATAAGTTACGCTACTGGTCGTTTCCACACCTGCCGTAACGTTAACGTTGGCACTATCCTCAGAGACGTCTATAGCACAATGAAAGACAGAGGGACCATCGAACAAGTCGCGATTCCTGGGCAGCGCGTATGGAAAGCTCTGTGAGACGAGGTTTATGGTGCTGGTAATGAGTACGTCGTTCGCGGGCTACCTGAACACCAAATGCTTTCCCTATTGTACCGAGCAAGCGACCGACACTTCAGTGAAGATCTACATGGAGTAACCGGAATTCCGCCACTTTCCGCGGTGCCGAACGATGCTGGCTCCTGGCTCAGTTTCGTTGCTCTACGATTAATGGATGGAACCTCAGTAAGTCCATTCGGCTAATTGGCTGAACGCACCTAACATGCTGTGCTACCACGGGACTACGATTTTCGTCGATGATAGAATCCGTTTGTACCACCTGGCTTCAATCAAGCACCATTTTCATGGTGCACGATCTGGCTTCGGGTCTAGCTGTACATGTCTACTACGTGCTGAGCACTTCTCATAACGGAGATTCATATTGGGACATGATACATTTTAGACACGGATCAGCAGCGTGAGCCAGTAGACGTTGTGTGCGGTTTCGATAGTGCTCCAATCGGTGCCTTGCATATACATTTCTCTAACACAATCGTTATAATGTGCCTCTTTCACCTGAACCAGGCACTCGGACGCGGAAGCGTCCAGATTCCGGAAGAAAAAATGCTCTATCGCTATAACTTACAGGGTCATCGACATGCTAACAGTCTTGAGCACAGTCTTATCCAGCGTTGTATCAAGTGGGTGTAGCGTTAGATTCAAAAGCACCGCGATATGGATGGGACTGAGTAAACGAAAGCTGATTGGTATGGCTCCTGGACGACGTGAACGTGTGGAACGTGGCCTGTCTAAACAACGAGCTGGTGGTACGTACAAATAACCCTCTGGACAGGTGTAACAGGGGCTCAATAATCGCTTTTGTAAAGGGCTCATTTACATAAGTAGGTAGAAGATACATAGGTACATACACATAGATTAGTGCAGTCACACGACTAGCGTGTGTGTTGCTTTCATGTACTGATTGATTAAAGTGGGTAATCAGACCCATTTCATCAAATCAGGTGCAGACTTAGATCTGGGTGGTTCCTAAGGGCAGATGAGCCTCGCCCGTATCCCATACATAAACAGAGTTGATTTTACCTTTCGGACAAGACTTAGGTCATTTTTGAGAGCTTCCTCTTATCTACGGTGTACGCTAGTGACAGTACCTCTTACCCTGTTACACCTGGTAGCACTAAGCACTCATTTCAATGACCAAGACAAAGATGAACCAAGTCCTAATGTCCGAAGGGTCTGGGGTGACTTTGAACCGCACGAGTTTCACTCATCTCACGCGGGTCAAGTGGGCAGCCCTTCACCGCCTCCCTGAAGCGTACGCCGAGTTCGTCGTCACGTTGCTGCTGAGATTAGCAACCGCTGACCAACTACGCCAGGCTGCCCAAGCGTTCATGGAACGCAAGTGCACCGATGCCAAGAGACGAGTGTCGACTTTTTCGTATTTCACACGGACAACGCGGTAGATGGAAATGTCGATGTATTCCGGCGCCAGACCAACACGCTTTCCCGATGCTGGAAAGCCTACAGAGAGTCCATCGTCTCGCGTATGAGCCCTGTAAGACGAATCGCGATGCGCGCGGAGTTGTTCGCACTGAAGCAGGGCAAGTTGTCCATGAGCGATTACGTGCAGAAGAACCGACATCTGATTTCGGTTATCACCAAGATCCCTGTCGACATGGCCTCGCAGGTCCGCATTTTTGGCTTCGGCATACGAGAACGGATGACGCTTTACTGTATCACGCGTGCCGAGCCGAAGTCGTTGAAATAAGCGTGGGTGCCCGTGTTACGCGAGGACTACACGGTGTCCGCATCGTACTCGCAACAGTTGCCGACGGAATCTCGGGAAGCGACACCCGAGCCCATGGAAATCGATGCCATCAAAGCCGCAGAGAACGACCGACGATCCTACTCCTGCGGTGGTCGCAGTTCCCGTCCACTAACTTGCCATCGCTGGGGGAAGTTGGGTCATCACGCAGCAATACGCTGCGCGCCTGGGTCAGGGCGAGCGGCAAAACTCCGCACAAACGACGAGATCTCGGTCGCCCAACCAGACACGACCGCCAAGACCAGTAGGTGCAGACGACCTGCTGGCTGGAATGGAAGCTCGGGTCCCCCGGTGACAGCCCGATCTCCAAGCCTCTCCATGCATCATGCACATTTCAATGCCAACGACGACCACAGATTCACCATCGCCAGCCTGAATGTCGCCAGCGCGCGGCGTCCGCTCCGCGCACTATTGGGTTCAGGCGCAATGAATAACTTCTTCCGTGCTTCCTGTTTGTAGCTTCTCATCTCGGATGTTTCCGTCCGCGAGGGCCCCGGCACCGTTGTCGTCAAACCCGCTGATGGTAAGCGACATCGTGTCCCACCGCGTGATATCGCTATCCCGTACACGTTCGACGGCTTCCATAGCAACAGCGACTACCTTGTGGTCGTAATGAATTGTACGTGCGATTGTATCATGGGCATGCCGTGACTGAGACAGTATCAGCAGGGATTTGACTGACTGGCTCGATCGGTCAATCACCGAGACGACTACGATGTGAGTGAAGTGTATACCTATCTCCTAATCGCACCGACGGATTGGCCCCACGTCACCACCGTGTATCAATCATCCACGACGCAAGCCCTACGCAGAGCAAGCGATGGCCTTCTCTGTACGCCGCGCGCCATGCTGCTGGATGCAACGCCAGATGAACGAAAACCTCGTAGCGCTGCGAGGTTGTAGCGACGGCGGTTGAACAAAGGCGACTCTAGCAACCTAATGAAGTGCGAAGGAAATGAGTGCGAGGACGCAAGTGGTGCAAGTTGTGCTGAGACCAGCGAGGATGAGGTAAATTTCCTTCGAAGTGCTAAGGACTCATTCAATCGGCAGCTGTTGTCTATCCTATGCAGATTAGAGTGAGGTACGACAGTTGAAGAGGTTACTGAAGCCGCATCGTCCTCGAATTGACCAAGATCACCAACGTCGTTATGAATGACGCAATCGTGAACACTGATGCCATTTTTATGCTGAACTGAAAATGGACCTGATCTAGCAGGATGTCAAGGCCACGTGAGGCCGTCGAGGCCCACCATCGTGGTGTTGATGCAGGCAGTAAGTAAGACCAAGGAAAACGCGCTCTACTTGCTCGCCAAAGCAAAGGCCAAAAGGCACCTGAGCAGGAAAATCTGTACCGGCTATTCGCGCAGCAAAAGAAGCAATCGCATCAGACGAGCAAATCGCTACACGTGCATCAACGCAACCGCGTTTGGGAGACAAACAAGACAAAACGAGGAATGTTAGCGCGGGCACTGTTCTTGATAACGACAAATCCCGCATCGTGGTCGCCCAGAAACTACCACCTATGGCAGCACGAACATCATCTAATCCTCGGAGTGGTAGTTTCCATTGTGGGAAGGACCACTGGTTGAGCCAGTGCCCTGATATTGATGAGGCTAGAAAAGAAGTCATTTTAGCAGACAGATTAAATCAGCGACTGCGGAGAGCTGCAAACGGTTCCTATCCAAACGCATTGCGGGTACGACAAGTGACAACGACGGTCGATTAATCACACGCCCCTTCCCCTCTGGAATAAAAATGGTATCCTGGTCGCTGGGGCAAAATAGATCCGTGCATAATTCGATTGGTGCTCGGTTTACCAACAATGGGACCGTGGAATGATTGATGCTCGACTGTATCATTGGTAGGACGTAGGGCAAATCACGAACTCTAATACTGAATTCCAGGGCCAACGCCTTAACCTTGCAAAATGCCACGGTTGATATGCTCCATCATGCCATTCTACCAAGGCGAGTACGCCAATATGAATTCCTGGTGGCCTTCAAGTCGACGATTAAGTTCAGCGATCACTGTGGTTTTAAAATGTGATCCCGAATCGCTGATCCCAATGATAGGAATTCCATACAGCTTCCACCGGTATTGAATAGAAGTAGCCTCAATTTCAGACGTAAACCTATTGAAAACCACTAACTCAACAAAATGCGTAGCTGCATCTTTAAGAACTAGAACGTAGGGAGCAGAACCAAACGAATTTGAAAACTCTCAATGAGACGATTCGTTTCGGCTGACCTTGTGCTGCGTCTCGCTAAACAGCTGAAGAGCGATAACCCATCCTTCTATATGTTACCAGAATTAACATTCCGAGCAGAAAACAGACATTATGCCGCTATGACCACTATAAATCATGCATACGAGCGGTTCATGGTGCAGCTCATGGATGTCCAGCTACCACTGCTCTTTTGCCTGATGACTAGCCCCCAGTCAGCATCCGACGCATCTGACAGCATGCAAAGTCTATTGGCCTGGTCACGGAACACCAACATTGATGCGTTGCCAAGAAGAAACTTTGCTGCCTGAAACGAATTGACTTCTGCATCGTTCGAAATGATCAGAATACCGATCGCGGTTTGTTTTAGCCTATTTGTGCTTGCTAAAGCGTCATCGAGCCAAATTGAAATGGTATTGCGATGAGTGCATAGTCGACTAGACCGGCGCGTATCCAGTTAGTCGCCCATAAGAATTGTTGAAGGTCGCCACGGTATCAGCATCTCCCGCAGTGCTCGTATGCGTTCAGGGTCGTAACCGTTCTTTCCTTACCGGTCACACCACCGTACTTCGGTCAAAACCACTGCGCTCCTTTAGGGACTCAGGATCACTCTATGCTCATCTAACTTTGTACGAAGCGCTTCAATGCACACAGTAACTCACTCGCGGTGTCAGCAAGTACTAGCAAGTTGTCAATCCAGACAACCACACACTTGTTCACTAGTCTATTTAAAACCATCTCCACTGTTGACTGAAAATATAATACTGCATCCGGGGAGGTAACCTGAGGTACACGCATCGGGGTGAAGACTCTTTTACCCGTCATGTAGGACAACCATTCTTCGCAGCTCTCATCCAAAGGAAGCTGCCAAAATTCCGGTAAAACGTCGAACATCGCGTAGTATACTTTTCCGCGACAGTGCTCTGTGACGATGCGCCTTGGAATTTTCCAGGCACACCAGAAGTTGCCCAGCCGGGACATCCCGAGCAGATTGATTTGGACAAGTTATGATGTGTTTCAGGATGGGTATTGCGTGGGACACTAGGGCGAACTGATGGTTTGGAATTTGGGGACGCGTATTCTCGGCTACAGAGAGGTTCATTGGTTGGAAGCGTCATGAAAATGTACCATATTCAGGATGCAGCATCGGCGCTCAATCCGATCCCCAACCCCTTGTCGGCAGCAGGTATCCAAAGAAGGAAGGAAGTATTTCGGTGAATGAGCAACCTACCTTGATGGAGCCGAATATCACCCGCAATACCCAAGCTTTGAAGAAGTTTCCACAGTTTCGACTATCCACTTGACATGTAAACTCCAAGACAGTTTTCCGTATCCCGAAAGCACCGGATACAAGACGTCATCCAAGAATATAAAGTACACGTCAAATGGCTATACATCTCGAACGACCGTACACTCCGAATGGCCAAGTGACGGCCGTCACCTGATGGATGTTCATGCTGTCCAAGAGGAGTCCATCCCAGAACTCAGTTCTGTCGACATTCAACCAGAACTAAGCCAGAGTGACCCAAAGGCACACATTCAGAAGCCAGTGCTGTACAAGGAACAGACCCGTGCTGCCGATCCCAGACGAACCGAGCGACATCGGGGATGCGTGTATGCTGATTCCAAGTCCGACACAACGCTCAAGTATACAAAGACAAGTTAACCTGAATGCGAGTTCACGAAGTAAATGAAGACACAAGAAGTACCAAGAATGCCAAGATTGAAGAAGATTCAATAGATATTAGGTAGAACACAAGTGTCTTCGAGAACATGAACATTCGTTGTGTTTGAGGTCCTCTCGCTGTGGAAGACTTACCTGCGAGGACCGCTCGAAAACAGGAGGAAGTACCACCAAAGCCACGTTAACAGCGTAAAAATCCTCAACACGTTCAAGTCGATTTAACCTGGGGACTAGTGGACATGATTACTCGGATTGGTCCAGTTTTTTCATTTTTTGAAGTTGCTTGTGGATACTCCGACTGTCCCCTACATTTCATGTTGAATTCCCTGTGATTTTAGGAGGTTTGGTAGTGATCACCCTAGAATTTGACTGCTGATTACTGTGCATTTAGGATGGAGATTTTATTGATTTTCTCGAGTGTTGCGAGGGTGATGCGCATAGGGCATCCCGAAATCGACCTGTATTCGGATGTCCTAACTATTTGACAGGCTGTATATAACAAATACAAACTGTATTGTTTTAGGTTATCTTTTAGGGGAAGAGGTTTTACTCGTGGTCTCTCAACCACATTATGGACTATTAGGACGTGTACAGCCTGGACGTTCTTACATTTTCTGTCTCTCTCGCTTAACAATACAAATACCCTATGTGAAACCTGGCCCGCCTAAGTAACCGACGCCATAAGGATTGCACAAAGTTACACGCCAACCTGGATCGAGTCTAGTTCTTGATCCAGGATCTGTACTTCTGAAGGATTAAGTTCTTCCCGATAGACCACTTCTCCAGAGCTGGTTATACCTTAGGCGATAAACGTGTTCTCCCCGTTAGCGACAACTCCAATGCTACGTCAAACGGGGTATTAGACCGGCGATTGGAGCGGTAAGTGCATTAATTAGTCGGTAATCGATCGTCTTACGAAATATCCATTCGTGCTGGGTTTCCGCACAGGTAGGGTCAGACAGCACCAGCGCCTTTCGCGAGCTCATATACTCACCCAAGCTCAGCAAGTTTCTTGTTGAAGGTTGCCAAGAATCCAGAATTTCCTGGACTATACTGCCGAACCGTACATCCGTATGGACAACGTCGGCTTTCAACTTGATCTGTAAAGGCGGGACTCGAGCTGTGGAATCATCACTAACCTCCAGTCTCCAGTCGTCAAATCTCCGTACTACTGTGAACAGCCTGACTGTGACGTTGATTTCTACGACGCCACGTTCAATTGCATCGCGCACTAGAGCGTTAACGCCATCTCGCACGACGTTGTCCGGTTCAGATGGATTGGATGACATATCTTCTGGATCATCAAAAGTATCATTATCCCCGACTTTCCGACTCGTCAAATATCCGAGTTGACGATCGATGTCAATTTTGGCCAAGTTCCTGTAGTAGAAGCTTGCCCACCAAAACCTCATTTTGATCTGACTACACACACAAACTTCGTTTTCCATCCTGTCATTTAACAGGCCCATCGACAGTATTTAATGTGAGCCTGGTATGAATGAAATGCGTCGATGCGAATAATATCCCGCCAATGGCTCTCAGTGTGATAGAAACCCTCAATTCAATAGGAGTCACGGTTGAGTCGACCTCAAACAGCTCGCCGACGCGGCGGCGCAAAGTGACGTCGAGGTCCGATTCGCTTCAGCGCAATAGGGTAGTTCAAACATGTCGTTACTGATAACTATCTCCCGATCGTTGTCACTTGTCGTACCCTCAATGAGTTTGGCTTGGAAACATGCTAAGCTAGCGGAGGTTAATAAAGATAGCTATGGTCATGTACGGTCTGCACCGTCAAACTTGTTATCTTGATATGAATGGCTATGCCCTCCAGGCTACTTCATTTCCGAATTTAACGAGATTTTCGGAACCGAATTGGCTGTCAACTCCGTACTCGTTCCTGGTACTTCATTTGGCTACCAGGCATAGAGGCGAGGTTTACTGTTAGATCCTGGGAGGTTCAAGCTGCCCACCACTGCTGAAGCGAGAGAGAGAGTATTTCGATGTGCTAAAAATAAGGCGTAGATTGACACTGGGACATGTTTCCGACATGTTGGTTCCTACTACGACTGGCACCGCTACAGCGACATCACAATGGAGCGAGATGCTATGCTAGCGGAGGTTAGCCAATAACACATACATTCGACTGATTTTATCTATGTGGTACAGTACTGGCAGAAAAATGGGGATTAGTAAATGAAGTCAATGGGGACCCCAATACTGACAAAGTTAGGTACGAAACGCGTAACACCCGATATGGGTATTGAAAACGTCGAATTCACAGTCATTTGGACGCTACAAGCGCTGCGTTTTGTGTTTTGATGACATGCATGCTCCTGAGAGATCTTCGTGGACTCAGAGCGATCAGTCGTACAAACTTTCGTGTACGTACGAGAAGATTTCATGTACGACCAATATGATTGATTGGACAACTGATTTGATATGTACGACTACAAGTCAAAGGTCACTAATTCGAAGAGTGACGTTCCAGCCGACACGTCATTCCCATCTAGTCGTTCGGATATGAACTGCGTCAAGGGCGAGATCCACAATGTCCTCTCCATGATGCGCGTAAATGCGCGTTGGGCCAGCGTAGACCGCTTCACACAGGAAATCCCCGCGTCCACGCAGTCGCCCATGATGCGCGCCTTCAAGCAGCTGCACTACGAGCTGCAGTCGGTCACAGATCTGGCTGACGTCGACACCGTCACATACCTCCTCCCCTTCGTCATGGTCATCGAGTCGGAGCGCACGAGTGGGTTCATCACAGGTGCCGCCATCTCTGCCATCAACAAGTTTCTGTTATATGGGCTCATAACCTCCGAGTCCCTTCGAGCAGATGTAGCCATCAACCGCATTGCAGTTTGTGTGTCTCGTTGTAGGTTCGAAGAGACGCATCGAGCTGATGACGAAGCGGTGTTAATGAAGTTATTGGAGCTAGTGGAATACTGTGTCCGGTGTGATGCAGGACATTTAATCTCAGGGGAAAATCTCTGGAAGATGTTGCAACTGTGCTACAGTATTCGATGTCAGCCCAGATCGTCCATGCATTTGTGCAGGTCGGCGGATAATACATTGTCACACTTGGTGCTGACAGTCTTTGATCGCATTGACGAATTGGATTCACAGAGGAAATGCAGTCAACCAATGCCGATGGCTCTGCACATGTCGGACAGTCGTCTGTCAAATGGAACAGAAGAAGCAAAACTCGAGGAGCAGATAGTACCGGAATATGATGACAGTTTGGATATTGAAGAACAACAGACTGTACCGACGGTGGAACCGATATCTGATGCAGCCAAGGTAGTCGACAAGCCCTATGGGATCCCGCTTCTGGAACGGATACTACATTTTATTTCAGGACTGATCTCACCCACGGAGAATGAAGAAGCTACGTGTGTGCTGGGACTGAGGCTGATTAATGTCGTGCTGGAGACGGCTGGCACGGGACTCGGTAATCATCCGTGCTTGGTTTCAGTGTTGCAAGGAGATCTGTCCAAATTTTTGCTGCAAAACTCAGAGACAGAAGAGCTCGGCATTTTGTCACTCACGCTGCGTGTTGTGTTCAACCTGTTCAATTCAATTAAGGATCACCTGAAGGTGCAACTGGAAGTATTTTTCACAAGCGTCCACATGCGCATTATTGACTCGCCATCTTGCTCCGATGAGCAGAAGGAACTTGCACTAGAATCACTGCTCGAGTTCTGCCGCGAACCGTCACTTATGCTGGATCTGTACATTAACTATGATTGTGACGTTCACTGCACGAACTTGTTCGAAGTATTGTGCAAGTCGTTAGCAAAAAATTGCCAGTCCATGTCCAGCCCCGATGGTAGTCTCAATGCTCTGACATTACTGTGCCTTGAAGGACTATTGGCAGTGATTGAGTCCATCGCTCGACGTTGTCCATTGAATACCCCAACTAAGACATCGGGATCCAGAACCTTTGGGAACAACGCAGATGTTTTGAGTTTGAAAGGATCCGATTTAGCAAGGTTTACGGCTGGAGCTTCACCTGGTGCTGAGAGCTCGTCTAGCGAGTTCCCAATGGAAGATATTTCACCGATGTCATCAGTTCGAGATCTTATGCAACTTGTAATGTCAGGAAGCGAAAGCGACTCTGACTCAGAGCAGAGTGAGTCTGATAATCCTGCAGACCAACTGGCTTGGCTGCATACTGCACGTGAACGCACTGCTGAAGTGTTGCAGCAGCGCAAACGCATCAAAAAGCGTTACTCGTTGGCAGCAGAGAAGTTCAATCACGATCAGAAAAATTGGATGGCGTTTTCACAGCAGATCGGACTATTGCCGGAGAAGTTGACACCAGAATCTGTTGCATCTTTCTTGTTGCACACCCCTGGTTTGAACAAGACGCTAATTGGTGACTACATTGGTGACGGACCAATCGAAAAATATCCGTTCAACGCTGCGGTGCGAGACGCATATGTTGCTATGATAGATTTTCGCTCGGCACCTTCACTGGACGAGGCGCTGCGAATGTTTTTGGCGAAATTCCGTCTACCAGGTGAGGCTCAGAAAATTGATCGAATGATGGAGGCTTTTTCAAAGCAGTTCTACATCCAGGCAGGCTCGTCAGGGCCTCTGGCTGACGCAGATGCGGCCTATGTGCTGGCTTTCAGTATCATTATGCTGAACACAGATCTACACTCGGACCACATCGCGAAGAAGATGACTGTTGAAGAATTTATTCGCAACAACCGCGGAATTAACGCTGGCCAGGATCTCCCTACAGAATATCTGACTGATTTATACTACAACATTTTAGAAAAGGAGATTCAGATGCAACATGACGTGTCCGACTTCATGGAGTCTCCTTCATCTACAGTTGACAGGTACTCGATGCAATGGGATGGTGTACTAAAGCGCTCGGAGAATGTGGTCGGCGCGAGTTTTACCTCGAACACTAGTATTTTGAAGCTTCGCGCTGGTCTCTACGAAAAGGACATGTTCAACTTAATTTCAGAAAGCACGATCAAGAGCATTCTGTTGGCATTTGAGAAGACGTGCGATTTGAACAACATGGAGCGCTCGTTGGAAGGTCTGAGCAACTGCGCAAAGATCATGCTCTACTACGACATGACCGACGAATTCAACAAAATCATGGGAGCTCTGGCGTCCTACTTTCTCACGTTCGCGCATGGTATATTGAGCGGTGAAAAGGTTTATGTGCCACCGAGTTCACGCACCTTATTGAAGCACTCAACGTCTTCCTCCCTTCCGTCCCTGTCGGAGCATGGGTCAACCGAGACTATAGGAGAGCGAATTGTTCGCAGACAGGATGATGGATCAGAAATTGAGGTTTTGGCTGATCCACAGCAACCTAGTGGTACAATTGATGAGGATCTGGTTCAAGGAGCGAAGACCCGTCGTGCGCTTTTATCGTTGAAATTATTGTTCCAATTTGTGCAGAACAAGAACGAGTACTTCCGCAAAGGCTGGGCGAATGTAGTGGAATGTATGCTTATGTTCAACGAGCTGGATGCGGTTCCTACATCATTGGTAGAGATTGATGATTTTGTGGATTCTCGCGGTGTTCCTCTACCTCCGATGCAGGGTGGGTTGTCGCCCCATGCACCCTCTCCGCCCAAGTTGTCACCAGGTCGTGGCCAGGGTGCAACAGGTCTTTCTGGAAAGACCCGTGAGCGTTCTCGACGCCAGGCAGAACGTCAAGCTGCCATTCGCAGCCGCATGAAGACTATGACACAAGCTAGTCAGGGAACCGCATACGGAAGCCACGGACAAAGTGTAAACAGTGGGTCTCTTTGGGGCTCTTTATCGAATTACCTCTGGGCGGAAGAAGAGAAAGTTGATGAAAGCTTTTCACTCGTCAACAAAATGCTACGTGAAGAAGTGACAAAACTTGGCGACGGAATTCTTGAGAAGGAAAACTGGCTGCGTTTGGCACGCAAATTGCAGGAGAAACCACTCACGAGCTTACTCGAGACACTAATCTCATGCCGCGATCCATTCAAGTGCATTATGCAAACATCAGACTCAGGTGTGGATGCTATGATGCAGGAAAATGCAATCCTGGTGCTGGAGCTGAGTGTCGACATTATTTTGGTCAACTCGCACCGCATTTTGCAGCTCAACTTGTGGGACGCGTTCCACCTATACGCAAAGCGCATCCTTTCGACACCACTGAGCGAACTCCATATGCAGGGACTCGTCGAACGCGTGGTTGTTCACATTTTGCGAGTTAGCATTCGACTTTTTCACGATGAAAAGGTGCGTCCTAAGCTGATGGCGACGATCGAGCTGCTTTTGACAATGGACAAGGATATGTATAAGGCGCTGAGCGACCGACTGGCTTCGGGTATCACGATGTTGTTAAAGGCCAATTTGGTGTACATGCACGACTTCCACGACTGGGCAGTGCTCTTGGGTATTTTGCAGAATGTGGTGGAGTATATCAACAGCAGATCAGCTTGCTGGGAGAGCGTGATCGTGCTTGCGGAAGGTGGACACTTGAATGACGACAACTTCACACCGTGGATGTCTCTGTGCTGCGGATTTGTTCGACACCGAACTTCATACGCAGTTGACGCACTGAAACTACTGCAAGGGCTAGCAAATAGTGACAACACGTACAAGATGAATGGCAGCTCATGGCTGCAAGTCATGCGAGTGATGCTTAATTACTTGAATGACGACCGACCACCGGTAGCGAAGACCGCTTGGGATTGCTTGCGCAATTCACTGCTGCTTCCCGGAGTTCCGATTGCCAAAGACACATGGAAACAGTGCTTTGACGATATTATCTTCGCGTTCGACGACCAGGTCAACGACATCACTGTGAGGATGGCTCGTGATGCCCCTCTGTACAGTGTCACGCTGTTGTCTAAGACATTCCTGCACAACCTGAATGTGCTGATGGATTTATCGGACTTTCCGGAGCTATGGCTGAAGGTTCTACGTCGTCTGGCAAAGAAACTAGTGACGTCTAGTTCACCGTCCATGCGATCTCAACAAAGTAGTGTCGTGTTCGAAACGACGCTGCAGTCACTGTATAATTTGCTTCTCGTGTTGAAAGCTGAAGACATTCTCGAACGGGTGAGCAACGAAGGTAGTAGTGAGACGTTGTTCGACGAGACATGTGCAGTTATCGACGCCGTATGTCCACACCTGAAGGAGCAGCTAGGTCTGCTACCTGAGGATGTTGCCATCGAAACGCCAACTATACCCGCCGATGGAAGTGAGCAAGATAGCGAGCAAGCTACCGCAGCAACCACAGCAGGCGAAAACCAAGGCGACGCGGCGACTGGAACGGCGACGACCGAGGTAGAAACTAAAACAGAGCTGGCGGACCATCAGCTAGTCCACGACGAAGTGACCGAAGCCATTGATTCGACCAAGACTGAACCTGCGAAGGAAAATACCGATGGCACTGCAGCTGATGAGGAGACGCTGGCCAGACTTATTCCTGAGGCTGATGTTGAAGTTGCTGACCCTGTAGACGAACCTGTGAGTGATCACGATGAGACCAAGCCGGAGCCTGTCGCAACTTCAGTGTCCACTTCCAGTGGTCCTCCCACGTCCACTACAACATTAGAGACTGTAATCATTGGTGACGGCACCTTCGGGATCAAGGTGGACGAGGTCATTGTGGACGAGATCACTGAAGCCGTCTAAATGTAAAAAAATGATACTTGACGTTTGTACCGTATTTGAGATCTCCTACTTCAGAGTGATCTCTTAATTCAGACTGCCCTCCAACCAATCACATATCGAGAATGGAACAGCGCACAAGTCTAGATCTCCTAATTCAGAGTACAAAAAACATGCTGAACTGTAACTATCCACCAGCTCATTTCAAGAAATTCGCAATGGCGCGCACTCCCCCCACGCTCGGCCAACTGAAAGGGAGAACCCGTATTTCTGGCACTGGCAAGCCTCTCAAGAAGTTCAAGCGCGTTGCCATTTCATACGCCTACAAGCTTTCGGTTGTGGAGTTTTACGATGCCGTAGTGTCGAAAGACAAAATGCACTTGACCGTCAAGCATTTTTATCCCGAACTTCTCCCAACCCAAATACCTTCTAAAAAGCGGCAAATCTACAATTGGCTTGACCAGCGCGAGCTCCTAGTGGAAAAATGCGAAATCGGCTGCGGGTCGCACTGCAATGACCGCTCTCTGGGTGCGTCAGCTACGCTTCCTCGCGAAATAGAGGAACAAATTGTACTGTGGATAAATTCACTTAGAAAAGAAGGCATCCCTGTGACAGGCTCAATGGTGCGCATGCAAGCCAAGGAAAGCTATGATAGTGCAGGTCTCCCAAGAGACGGTTTTGCTGCCTCACATACCTGGCTCCGTTCGTTTCTGCGTCGTAATGACCTGAGCATCCGCCGACGCACGCGCCAAAGTCAGAAGACCCCAGCTGACGCAGCACCCTTCCGTTTAAGATAAAAGCACCTACACGGCAGCAATTAATAGGTTGGACGAAGAATTCGTGGAAAGCGTTGTCTCGCAAAACGGTTAGAAGCGGATTTGAGAAAGCAAAAATGGTATCCATTGAGCCTACTGAAAGCTTAGAGGCTGGAACGGAGCTCTCCGACAGTGAACCTGATTGGGGGCTGCTACGACGGTTGCTGGAAGAAGTGCCCGTAGTGCGCCATGCTGTGGATACGCGTCACGACATAGAAAACTTCGTAGTTCCCGAAGAAGAACTTGATAACTAAATTGTTTTGTTTAAATATTACGTGATAGAGATGCGTCGGTACATGTACAGATCTTGTGCATTTTGCAACAATACAACTTCAAAAATATTGGGTCTGAAGTAGGAGATCTCAAATACGGTACACCACATTTTTATAGAAAGTGATGTGACCACACCATTTTCTAATCCATCGAATTTTCATGTGCGCCACACCATATTTCTAGGATTTCCCTCATTTTGCGTCCAGACACACGCACGACTTAGCAGACGTCAAGTTGGCAGACTCGTCCTGCAGCACAGAGCGCACCATGGCCAGTGAAACTTCGAGCATCAACAAGAGCGAGGCTGGATCTATCGTTGGAGACGTCTCTGAGCTCGTAGATCCTTCTGTGAAGGTCGCTACGACGTCCCAAAGGAAGTCCAAGACCAAGGTCAAGGCTGTTGTTGCTGCAGTTGCTGCAACTCAAGAGCTGAGTGAGGCCGAACACGCGAGCAACTTAAGTGTGGACCACCCGTACCTGAGCGTACTATACAAACGCATCCGTTCGCACCGCAAGAAGCTCGAGAAGATCAAGGGACTGGAACAGGCGAAGGCTAGTGAGGGGAAGAGGCTGAATGCGCAGCAACTGGAACTCATGGGCAACAAGGCGACGCTGGAGAAACTCGTGGCGGAGCTGGAGATGCTCAGGGAGCAGTTTGTGGGTGTTTACAATCAGGAGATGGAGCAGAAGAAGCAGAAAGAAGAGAAGATGGCTGAGGGAGACGCTGTAATTGTTGAGGAGAATGTGCAGGAGAAAGAGGAGAGTGAAGTGGTTGCAGAACAGGAAGAACGAGCTCTGGAGACGGAGCAGGAGACCCAAGACGTGGAAAAGAAGGTTCAGGAGAAGGAGGACTTTGCTCATGTGTACGAGCTGCTGAAGACGCTACATGTGGTTACTTTGCATCAGGCACTGGGCAAAGAGGTCCCGATGGTGCTGGACTTCTTCTCCAAGGTCCTGCTAGGCAACACGAGACCACCTGCCGAGTTGTCGTACGAGGAGAACTTGTTGGAGTCACTAGAGGAGGCTAAGAAGTACCTGGCAGATAGTGACAAGATGTTTGCATGCGATACGACGTATAGTGGTCTGCGGGTGTTTGTGGATCAGTTGGCGAACATCTCGTCGGGAAAGGAGGAGGAAAAGGAAGCTGAAGTGAAGGTGGATGAGAAAGTTGTGGCGGTCGAGGAATCTGCTGTGAACGAAGAGACGTCGGATGTGCCGGTTGTGCCAGCTGAAATCAACACGATGCCGCAGATCAGCTTCTTTACGGAGTCGCAGTTGGAGTCGGAACTCGACGACGAGACTACCGCAAAGGTGGAACAGTTGAAATGGCAGAGTCGCAGGTGGAATTTACCGATGTTGTTTCTGGTGAGATTGACGAACGCGTGGAAATCACTGAAATTAACAAAATCCAGATCCAGGAGCCTGTTGAAATACCAGCTGAGGTCTCACCTGCCCCAGATTCAGTTCCTGCTCCTCCCCTCTCGTTTGCAGCCGTTGCTGCTGGAGTGGATATCGAGCGCACACCATCGCCATCGGCTTCTTCTGGTTCATCTGGCAACGATAAGAAGGAGGATGGCTCGGGAGGAAACAGTCCTCGAAAGAACTCTCGTCGCCGCGGTCAGGGACGCTGGAGAGAAAAGGGTAGTAATAGTAATAGTGGCAACAAGTCCAGCAACGGATCTCCCACGAACGGAGGCAAGCCACGCCGTCCTCGTGGACCTCGCACTAGCGATGACAGCGGCGTTGTCCAAGGTGGTAAACGCTTCGGATCCAAGGAGGGCAGACACCCTCGCATTGATCGTGGCTTGCGAAAGCAGGGCAACTCGACACAGGGGCATGCGGCCCCCATGATTGCCCCGCACGCATAAGGAACAATTTGTTCAACCGACCAGGCAGACGCGGGTCGTCTGGACGAGAAATGTCCAGTGCGTGAGCATACCAATGGACTTGCTGAAGTATATTCTCCACGAGGTGGGTGCGTGAAGGACTCAAGTACTTCGAAGTAGTAAAGTAGGTTGGAGCACCCGCAGATGTTGATGATAAATGGTCAATGATGTGCGAATACGCACAATTTTAAGCTCGTGCAGCCATGCTTATTGCACCACGTCACAGATGTAGCCATCCGTTCTTATATAGAACTCACCACGTCACAGATGTAGCCATGGGTTCTTATATAGAGTTGCAAAACCGTTACAATCCAATTAGACCATGAACAAGGGCTTCGTAGGTCTAGCTCTTGGGCTCATGCTCCTCAAGGTGTACACGTGGGCGTTTATCATGCGTCCACACGCCAGATTGTTACTCAATGTGCTCTACTTCGTCTTCACCTTGTTCATGTTCTGGAGCTACGTACGTGCCATGTGCACTCGTCCAGTCCACCAGAGACCCATCAATGACACATCCGAGCACATTTCTCGCTACTGCGAGCGCTGCGACGCCGACAAAGCGGATCACGTGCACCACTGCTCTGTATGCAATAGATGCGTCTATCGCATGGATCACCACTGCCCCTGGACGGGCAACTGCGTGGCTTGGAACAATAAAAAGTTCTTCCTGCTCTTCCTCGTCTACACGTCGCTGAGCTGTCTGATGTTCAACGTCATGGTGTCTCCGTTAGCCTGGGACGCCAAGTTCCGACACTACGAGACGCTGCTCAAGTTCGGCTGGGTGATGACGCTGGGTGTCGGATTGCTGTTGGCTGGATACTTTGTCTTCCACCTGTGGCTGCTACGAGAAGGCAAAACGACACTGGAGTTCCTGACGGGCAAGAGAGGCGAGTTAGCAGGCTGTAGTTTCAGACACAATGTGACCGTGTACTTTGGCCGCGATGTTGGGAGCTGGTGGCTACCCACGACACCGATGCTGGACGCTGCTATGGACGGAAGAAGGGAACATGACGACGGAGAGGAGACGCTGCAGTTGGTGGTGGAATAGACAAAGAATATGAATGTGCCATACCTGGATGCTGCTGTCTGCACCTGTATAACCTACTTACTTCTCCTTCTTCTTGTCTTTTCGTTTCTTCTTCTCCTTCTTGCGTTTCTTGCGTTCTTGTTGCAAATCATCGAACATCTTCTTGTACACTGGGAGCTTCGACTCGTAGAGCTGTTCGATCTCAATTGCCATTTGGTGCACAGGCTCGCCCACACGGTTGAAGGTCTTGGCGTTCGCAGCCATGAGCTTAATATCCGCCGAGAACTGGTCGATCTTTGTGTACTCTGCGTGCTCCACCTTCTCCTTCATACGAGTCAGATCCATCGGGTTCTTGACATAATCAAAGTAGTTCGGCACGCCGAGTCGCTTACAGTTGTCTTTGGTGAACTTCTGCAAGAACGGGTTGCCCGGCTTGCCACTGACTACCCAACCTGCCCACGTGAGTCCACGTAGTTCCGTCACCAGAGGAGCCAGGAGTTTCTGCAGTACCGTGGCGTCTTCTCTCTCTCGTTTCTTTTTCTTCTTCTCCTTCTTCTCCTTGCGGTCCTTATCATCCTTGGCTTTGCCCTTTTGTTTCTCAGCATGAGCTGCTCGTTCTGTTCCTGTAGGAGGCGGCGCATGGATGAGCCCCGGCGTCTTCCGACCGTTGAGTGGATGCAGCACTGGGCCACTCTTGCTGCCTGCTGGGAGCTGCAGTGCACTCTTCACCACACTTTCAGGCAACGGTTCAATAGGACGGTCAAAGGGGACCCCTTCAAGCAGTGCCAGGAGGTCACCCTTGGCTTCCCCAGGCGTGAGGGAGTCGCGTGCCTCGCCTACTCCTCGCAGCAGGTGGTGGTACGTATTGGGCAGCGTCGTGTCGGCCATCTTGGCCAGCTGTGGCTCCAGTTTGTAGTGTGTCATGAGGCTCCGATAGTCCAGTTCATCTGCCTCGACTTTATAGTGAATAAATGTTAAATACTGTCGTAAATCTGATAGATAAAGCTCGTACTGTTCTGGGAGCCTCGAACGAGGTAGAATTGCTCTGGATCCAGCGATGCTGACAGGATGAAAAGGATAGTGATGGAGAGAGGAGATCGTCAGCTTTTAGATGAGGTAGAGTCCAGCAGCAGAAGAGAACGGGAACATGCATTTATACAGCGCTCAAGCGCGGAGACGTACCATTCGCCATCTTCGCCAATTCGAATTGATGATTATGGCCTTTTCTATCCGTAATTCGTCAAAACATACAGTTATGGTCAAATTTTGAAACTAGAGGCAATGCTTTAGGCTGGGAGGACAGAGAATGCAACTAATAGAAGCTTTAAAAGTGGTGAGGAAATTTGTGTTCTCAGCTTCAACCCAAAAGACATTGGAACACATAGTCTGCGTAAAGGCAGCACTCGGAAAGTAAATGATCCCACTCCCGATTTTGACCCATACGCAGGTAATTTGCGTTGTGCGAGTCTGAATATGGTGATACGGTATCACTGATACCCTCTTGTGACCCAAATCTGCTGAAGTAAAACGCTCATTGTTTTGTAAACACTTCATATTGCGAAAAGTTTAGGGGCACTTCCTAATCGGACACCTCGCATATTCTGCGAGTTGGAAGCCGCTACCACTGGTAGAGTCCACTGCATTACAACTACAGCAGATTGCATAGACTAATTTTGAGCATTGACTAATTTTGAACTTCTAAATTAGTCTAAGATTCAATGAAATTAGAGGAGTGCCTTTTTGCCACCCGTACTATTCATCACTAAAAAACGTACCGACATTCATCACTAAAAAACGTACCGACTTGCCTTCGTTATTACCGCTCGAGTCATTTTGGTGCCTGTCTCTCTATGGACTTGTAGTCCAATTTTTCAATTTCTTTATTGCCTGCAAATTCCTCAGAATACTGTTTGATGATTTCCTGTAGATGAGGGAAGAGTTGACTTGTAACTAGACTCCATCTTTATTCAAAGATTAGCTGCAGCGCATCACAGTATTGCGAGCGCAGTAGGCATCACTCTTACCTTGCTTCTGATTCACTTCTCTAACAGCAGCAGCTGCTAATTGGAGGAAGAAGCCAAACCACGTCGCCAATTTGGCCCATTTTCAAAACTAATTTTGAAAATTTAGCTCAGACAAATTGTGAATACACCATAAATAAGTCTGACATAGGCTAATTTTGAGCTCAAATTAATACTATTAATAGTAGCAGAATTGGAGACACATTTCAAGCGACACTCTGACCACCAAATCTACACACTTTTATGTAATAGTAGCCTCAGTCTGTGGACTATTGACTCAGGCAACATTTGCGAATTAAAGATATGGGGGGGCCCCCCGCGCAATAAGATTGGTTAGGCTGTTCAGCCAGCTAAAGCTGTCCTCCCAGTATAAACCGTACGTAGATTTGTTCAAAACATTAAGATGAAGAGCTCAGACTGCCGCGTTGTGGTCGTAGGTGGTGGTGTTATTGGGCTCACGTCGGCCCTGGCGCTGCTCCAGAGTGGTTTTAGACGCGTCTGTATTGTCGCTGAAGACTTTGACGCCACCACGTCGCACGTAGCTGGCGGGCTTTGGATGCCTTTTTCATTGCCAGAAGACGTAGACCCAGCGAAACCACGGTTACTTCCTATTGTTTAATATTTTATCGTCTAGATATTAATGACAATAAAATATTATATTTTGCAGGAGGTGGTGCGAAGTCAGCTACGAATGGTTGATGCACGTGATGGAGAGCAATGGAGAAGAGGCAGGAATTCATGTTGTGGATGGTGTCGAGGTGTCGAGTGAAGGACCTCCTCCAATTGTGAGATTTCATACTTTTTTTGGTGTTTTATTATATCTGACACTTATTTTGCAGGTGCATCCATATTGGGCACATTGTGTGGAGAATTTCCGGTTGTTGAGTCAAGAGGAGGCTGCAAAAGTGTCACCTGATGCAGAACATGGCTTTGCATTCCGTACCATTATTTACAATACCGGGTAAGTATCCAGGACAGATCAACCAACGAACATCGTGTTTTTTTCTCAGTTTTTTCGTTGGTTGATCTTACTTTTTGGAGTGCTAATGGATGTTGAGTTCGTAGGGTGTTCATGAAGTGACTCCAGAAAGAAGTTCGTAAATTTGGTGGTACATTTGAGAAGCGTCGAGTGATCGATCTTGATGCTGAGGACTGCGATCTGCTGGTGAATTGCTCAGGTTTTTATGCTCTTAATTCATTTCGTTGTTAGACGCTTTCTAACTGTGGATAATCAGGATTGGCTGCGAAGGAACTGGCTAAAGACGACACTGTTTATCCAATTCGTGGCCAAATCATTAAGGTAATGTGTACTTGTCTTTGATACAGGGGGTGGCTTTCTCTTGGTTTACCTTGCGTTATTGTTTTTCATCAAAGATCCACAACCCAAAACTGGACAAGTACGCTGCGGTGATTCATCGTGACGGACATCATTCGTATATCATCCCACGACCACATGGGGATGTAGTGCTTGGTGGAACCGTACAGCCGCACAACTGGAGCACGAAGAATGATGACTCGGATGTTGACGGTGTATGGGAACGCTGTTGCAAACTGTGGCCTGAAGTGCGTAACAGCAAGGTGATCGGCCCCATGGCAGGTCTGCGTCCGGGGCGTACTGGTGGAGTGCGTCTTGCAATGGAACCGTTGCCAACGAAAAGTGGCGCTGTAATCATTCACAACTACGCTCATGGTGGATCAGGGCACACACTCCATTGGGGGTGTGCGAAGGATGTTGCTGCTCTAGCCACGCAGTGCTTTCCAACCGACAAGCTCAGTAAATTGTAATACTTCAATTGAGCCGGCACGATTCTGTTCGTGTGAAATGGAGAGTGACTTGATTACTGTGGAGATGAATGCTGCTTTACAATGTATATAAGGTGTATTCACTCGTGACAAGTTTGTGTTTGTCAAGTGTTTTATGTACTTTAAATTGAATTCTCTAGAAGCGATAGGTACTAAGTCGCACTGTTGGTACTGCAAGATATTTCCTGCACGAGATACAGTAGTAATACGTAGTCTGGAGATGGTAATGCTCCTACGTTTGTGTATTGATTATTATGCATGTTGAAAGAGTTGTTTGGTCGTTGAGTTTCAATGTATGTCACTCATCCTGCATAACAAATTCAAGCTCCTCATAGGCAGCACGCTGCATTTCTTGCGTGATACGTAGCTTTGCGATCAGTTCCGCTTCCTCTGACTCCATGCGGTGAATCTGCTTTTCCGATAAAAGTCGTTTTTCATGCTCAAGTGCCAAGTTTTCACGAGCTTTTTTGAGCAGTTCTTTTTCATAATTCTTCTGCACAGCTTGCCGTTGTCGGACTACGCGTTTTTCCTTCTCTCTCATCTCCTGTGAACGCTCTGCAAGCCACGATCGGTTCATCTCGCGCTCGCGTCGAATCTGAGCAAGGTGAATCTTCTTCTCTGCACGGGTATCCTGCACAATCTGGGCACGCTGCGAGGAGTACTCCGCGATAACTTGGTTACGACGTTCACGAGCTGAAGCTTGCATCATGTTGTTTAACTCGCGTTGTGCCTTGATATCACGCTGCATCTGCTCCTTAATTTCTTCCTTAGCACGTAGTCGTTCTTCGTTTCTCTTCTTAATAGCCTCAATCTCTCGAGCACGGCGTTTGGCCTCTTCAATGCGCTTTTGGGCACGAGCATCTTCTGCACGAAGATGAGCAAGGCGATTCGCAAGTAGCTGGGCATCAACCTCAGCTTGTTTGCGTTGCTTCTTGGCATCTAGCGTCGCATTCTGTAGTTCCGAGTAAGCTTCATCTTGTGGTTGAGTTCTAGGAGAAAATGAGAGTGACGATTGGGGTGGGGCTGTCGGAGGTGCATCGTCAATGTCATCAGCATTTTCTTCAAACCATTCGAGGAACGTCAACTTAGCAATTTCGCCAGTTGCGTTTGGGTCCATGTCGTCAAGAGCTCGATCTAAGACCTTTGGGGAAGCATTAAACCCCATGTCCAGTAGCAAACTACCTAGATGTTCTGTACCAAAAGTGCTATCAACCAAAACCAATTGTTAGTTAAGCTGAATGACAAACAAATGATGTTAACGTACCCGTTGTCAGTGTCATATTGGGCGAAGAGCGCGTCAAAGTGTGGGGTCTCGCTTTCATTCGTGAGCTCAGCATTCCGGATGCTGTTTTGATCATTGTCTGCCATCTTCTCTAAAACGTTGATTTTCCTGTTTGACTGCTGCCTTGATAAGAAAGTGGCATTCCTTCATGCCAGCAAAAAATAGTTGACACCTATAAAAAGTGGGGTCAGCCAAATGCTATTCATTGCAGGAACAGTAATTGCGGTGCCAGCGTCTACAGGAGCGCAAGATACTCCTACTCTTCTCGCCAAATGGCGTCGGACATTTTTGCCACATCCACCATTTCGGCCCCGTCATGAACGCGCAGAATGTCAGCTCCTTGCTCGATGGCAGCGCAGCACGTGGCTGCGGTACCCCAAGCACGGTCTTTCGGGTCTGGACGCTCACAGATCTCACCAATGAATCCCTTGCGTGACGATCCCACCTACATGGTTATCAAATTGAATTGGAACAGTTTTGTGAGTCTTTGTTACTGCATGCGTCCGAGTACATGTTTCACATACCAGTAAGGGTAACCCATGGCATATGTGCTTGACAGTTGAGAGCTTCCGTAGCAGTTGCAGGTTGAGAACGCGTGCTTTCGCGAAACCAATACCTGGGTCTAGAATGATATTCCAGCGGAAGATACCAGCAGCTTCCGCAGCAGCCACACGTTCATTAAGCACTTCGCTAACTTCGGCAACTACATCGTCATACTCCTACACACCGCAAAGATGCATCAGTTCTAATAGTTGAAACAAGAACTTGGTATTGTAGCACCCACCTTGAGATCAGTCATTGTTTTTGGAGTGCCTCGCATATGCATAAGCACAATCTGAATAACAACATGTCCATAACAGTTAGAGTGCGTCACGCCGCAGAGAAATACGAAGATAGAATTACCGGAACACGAAGTTTGGCGACAGTATCCAGCATTTGAGGGTCTTTCAAACCGGCAGAAATATCGTTGACAATGTTTGCACCTGCTTCAACAGCCTCACGTGCAACTTGTGCCTTCGTTGTATCAATCGAAATCGCAACTTTGCTCTTCTCCCGAATTCCACGAATCACGGGTAGAACACGTTTCAGTTCTTCTTCCTCCGTCACAGGTTCCGCTCCAGGGCGACTCGACTCACCGCCAATATCAATAATGTCCACTCCAGCGCGTTCCATATCCAACGCTTTTTGCACCGCAGCAGCAACATTTTCCAGTTCCGCACCGTCACTAAAACTATCCGGCGTGGCATTCACAATTCCCATGATGAAAGTTTTTCTTCCCAACGGCCACGGTGTGCTCTTGTCCACTGGAATCATAGGCACCGGAGCAACATATCGCTGTTCGCCCTCTTTCAGCGTGTCGTACAACTTTTGCATAGGTAGTTTCAACACGGGATGCACCAAATCTACAACATTTAAACAAAAATCATCAAACAGCAAAGTAACAAAAGTTCTCACAATTTTCATACCTGGAGCTAAATCACACAGTGGAGCGAGTACAAAATCTCTCTCGGCGATGCGTTCGTGAGGTACAATAAGAGGCCCTTCTTCCGTGTCCGTCTTGAGATCCAGATCATCGTAGAGCAAAATGTCCACGTCAATAAGTCTAGGTCCCCACCTGTTAAGTCCGCACAAGTAGTTTTTTAGCATCACGTACTACCCGTTCTACCTTTTGGTCATTTCTATTAAGTCCGCACCGGAGTGACGGAGTGCGTCCAATTTCCCTCTCAATGGTCTTGAAGGCTCCTAGTAATTCCTGGGGCTTGAGCTCCGTCTGGAGTCTGGCCACGAGGTTGAGGAACGCTGGTTGGTCCTCCACGTACTGAGGCGCGGTAGTGTAGAGGCGAGAAGTGGCTTCTACCGGCCCTACCAATTGATTCAACATGACCAACGCATTCTCCAGATTCGCCACCTTGTCACCTGTAACAAAAGGTAGAACGGTAGTGTGGGGGTAGAACGAGTAGAGTCAACGACCTAAACACACCTAGATTCGTGCCCAGTGCGGCATATACCCGTGCGGATGGAGCCATTTTCTATGGCACCACAAACACCACAATTGAGGAATCAGATCTGATGTGATGTGGTATTTTCATCAGAACTGATTCCGAAAAATGGTTTTCAGATGATTATGTTGCATCAAAACACAGTAATCAAAAGAAGACATAGGTATAGCAAAGCTTTGGGTCTTCCTATTACCAAATAGTTCCATCATTCCACAGACATTTTCAACAGAACACAAGTAGATGTACTGCAATTTGTTCATTGTGATCGTTCTTCTTGCCTATGACAACTGTGAGCCAATCGCCGCAGGGTTCGTACCCAAGAGCGAGTTTGTCATCACGAAATCCGACTCCAATGACACGCTAGATGGAGCGTATGGTCAAGACGACAGCAACAAGTTCGTGATTCTCAACCAGACCGAGGCTCCTTCTACAGACATAGGTGTCAAGACATCCTCCAAAACACGATCTTTAGCTGATGTTCAAGAAGAACGAGGCCCTCTAGTCAGTGTTGATGCAGCTAAACTCAAGAACCAAGTCGCTGGAAAGATCAAAACCATTTGGAACAACGTATTGTGGCACATTTTCCACAAGTTGACACCGGAAAACAACCGCATCGGCTAGTCCAACACGACAATGTGCATTACTTAGTGTATTGTATTACACTTCTAAGGGTAATGAAAGCGAGACACAAAAATATTGATTGACATACTCCAGTGCTTAACACGCTAGTAGTGCGTACTTCGAGCTTCCTACACTGACTTGCTTTCGCTACAACTGAACCAATTGACGCTTGATACTCGTTCATCAAGTCTAAACAACGTTAACTCAGTACGAAGATCAATTTACACACAACTGCTGCTGTCCGCCACGAACGTGCCGTCAGAGTTCTCACAGCCGCAGTCGCCTGTGGTGGGATCCTTGATGCATCCCGTTCCCACACCGCTGTCAGTGCCGTTGCCACTATTTACACCAGAACGTTAGTACACTACATTTTACTCCAGGATTTAAGAAATTTTACCTCCAGAAGAACGTCCAGCAGTCATCGTTGTCCTCCATCTCGTCCGATGTGGGCGGATCACACGTGTACGCTGAGCACGTGCCGTACGGGTAACCGTTGTTGCCATCGTATTGGTGATCAGTCTCAAAGACGGCAAATGTCTGGGTCGTGGAAGTACGGGTGTTGTGCGAACACTCAGCCGCCTGAATGGCCTTGGAAACCTTTGTTGCACTACAGTTGTAGGTGCTCGGACACTTGCCCTTGGAGTTGGAGCTGGCAGGATCGAGCGTCGCAGACACGAGAGCGGGGACGGCGAGAATGGTGAGGACGAGGGAGAAACGCATTGGTTCTAGTTTTACTTGTGGTGTGAAGGTCAAATTGTAAAGTGACTGGAACCATCTTGGTGCTTCGTGTAGAACTTCTACAACATCTTGACAACGTTTTCCAGTGCTTAAAATCGTTTACATCCGTGCTATCCCTACCTATCATTTCTGTGTGGTTTCGACTTAACAAATGACGTACGAACCATGCCCAGTTTACAGATGTCTGCCTGAAACCTGCACTTTACTATCGATGTGCGATGCAACACGACTCACCACCTGGCATGCCCTTTATCAAGACATGACTGCCCCTGCCTCAGAATCTTAACACCTGGCATATACGTGCTGCACGTATATGAATTCCACATGACTCTAGTTTGAGTCATTGACTCAGTCAAGAGAGACTCCGATAATTGTCGTCTCGTGGTAGTCTACAATGATGGTCAAGGTGAAGCTGTTGGTTCAAGGCAAAACTTTTGACGTTGCTACACACAAGTTACCGTCTTCTAGCCTAAAACAACATTGAGGTTGTTACATCAATGGAACTAGAATCTACACCGGTTGGGGTTCGCAGTACAAACTTTAGGGGCACTCGCAGTTCTCCGAGAACTCTTTCCCATTCGGGTCCTCCGGCACGTCTAGTGTCGGGTTGCGGTCGAAAAAGCCATCAGGTCGGAATCCAAAGCCAGCGTAGTCAACCGGCATGATCGGCCAGTCCTCAACACGAGGAAAGTGCGTGAGACCGAATGTGTGCCAAACCACAATGTCTTCACCATTGACCGAGCGATTGGCCTTGGCGTACGCTGGAAGGCCAGAGTAGCCGGGGTGTTGGTTGGGCGTGTAACCAGCAGCCCACATTTCATCGCGAGCGTACTGGGTGACCCACAAATGTTTCGTAGCATATTGTGCACGCTTGGCAATCGAACTGTTGTCAGCAGCTAGCAGCAATGGAGAACCTTCGGGGTACAGGACGTAGGCTGTGGGATTGCCTAGGCGGTTCAATCTCTCACTGGAGGCGATCAACCAAGCACGGCCAAGCTTGTTATCGGCTTCACGTTGAGCGTCACTCTCACGGTCAAGACGGGTTGCCAGGCGCTTGAAAGCGTTGCCCACCGGGTTTTCAGGGCTGATTGGCAAACGTTGTACTTCGAGTTCGTCGACATGGCACTTGTTGCCATCGATGGCCACATCCAAACGAGCAGAGAACAAGTGCTGGTGGCACGGTGCGCCTAGGCGTGGGGCCATTTCGGTCGCGAACTCGTACCCGCCTTCCGGACGGCCAGATGAGAAGACAATTCCAGTAGCCTTACACTCGAGCTCGATCTTGCCATCCAGGTAGAAGTACCAGTAGAAGCCATAGTCGTAGTTGCCGACCGTCACGAAGAATGAAATGACAAGACGACGTTGACGGCGGACAGTACCGGAATTCGTAAACACATCCGTGTGCTTCCAAAGCGTACCAAAGTCTTCTTCATGGATGCAGATAGCATTCTTGAGTAAAACAGGATTACCGAAGTCGTCGACAACGGTGGCATCCAGGTACTGAATCTTCCCAAGGCAATCACATCCGAGAACTAGACAGTTAGCGAGGCGTCCGAACTGGTATTCGCCAGCATCAAAGTAGTTTTGCCACTCGTGTGTGGGCTGTGGTTCGCCATACGGTACTACCATCTCGGAAACAGCAGCACGGTTGAGAATTGGACGTTTGGTTCCGCGGTCAATGAACGAAATGTCATGCAGAGTGAGCCCTTCACGTCCGTTGAAGCCAATGCGAACTTCCCAGTTCTGCCAGTTGAGTACATGGTCTTTGACGGTAAAGCTGGCACCCTCAGGTTGAGTGATGCGTAGCGGCTTCATATCCGTACGCTTTGGACCTGACACTTTAGGGTCACGGTAGTCACCAGACTCCATGGGAACATGGTTGTAGCCGGTGTCAACGAGGCGAATCACTCGCTCACTAGTAAGATCGACATGGGCAACAACGCCATCAACGGGGTGTGCGAACATGGAGTGAGAGTTCTCCGTTGCCAGGAAGCTTAACACGCGGATCATTCGGCGACCAACTTCCTCTTCATAGCCGAATACACCTGCGGACAGGGGCACACCACGGACTTTGCTCAGGTCGGTAATTCCACGCTTAGCCAAAGCAGCGACGTAGCCCGGATCAGCCTTAGTGATCGTCTCAGCAGCAGCGTAGTCTTCGTCCAAGATCGGACCCCAGCCATCGGCTGCAGGGTTCAGCTCACGGTTGTGAATGACCTTGTGCGCAAGAATGTCGACGATCATTTCGCGCGCTACGTTGCTCGACTTGTCCAAAACGAGCACACCGATCTCACGAGGGATGACATCTCCGGACTTCCAGGCACCAAGAGTTTTGTGGTCAGGTTCACGTAACATTACGTAGGAGTAGCGGAAGTTGGGGCCAACATAACCGGCCTCGCCAACGATCTGCTTCATGCTTTGCACCTCCTCGGCGGTGAGTGGATCGAGCGGGTGGATAACAATATCCTTGAGCTCAGGTGTTTTGGCGTGAGAGCACATCTTAAAACGAAGAGGGAGTGACGGATACTTGGTAACTTCGAAAATGAGACTTGCATCAGAGCTAGAAGTGTACTCAATAAGTTCATGACCTAAGACCTCCTGGGCAGCATTGTCTACCTATGGACACCTCCGCTACATGTCGGATTACCAGCTTCGCGGGTCAAGTCCCATCATCTGCGTACGACATTGGCATGTTCCGGTGGGCGAAGTTTACAGGCTTGTGTTGCCGTGACTCGTTCGGCGTCATGTGGTGGAGACAGATTACCAGGCACTGGGAAGCGTACCGCAATCCACGCGGAAGACATGACCCTGACGAGAAGAGCACTTTTCATCAGTCGATAGGTTCGACTAGCGATGACGACGGCACCGTCGATAGGGAGGAGTACATGTAGAACCGCTGCAATGTTTGTGCTGCTTCACGTCGGACATGGCATTGGCTTCGCTTCCCCCTGACATTACGGATAGATTTTCACAGACCAAACAATTTTCCAACCTCAAACATTGACTTCGATTTAGCTTTCATCACTCGAAACTTGAGTTGTTCTACCGGTAGTTCCCTTTCAGATTCGGAGTGTGATGAAGAAGTTGATGCGTCCTTTTCGGATCCACTAGTTTCTCCTTATTAGCTAGCGGACGAGTTATATACCAGAGCAGCGTGTTCCACCAGGGGTACTTCTTACCCGATAGTTGCTTGACTAGCTTATCTGTAGCAGTAGCACTCACACTTCGCTCTTCCACATTAGAATCCGCTGCTTTTGCGTTGAGTCCTTCTGGCGCTTCGTGATACTTGGAGACGTGCCTTTCCTTGACTTCAATCGTTTCTTGGACTGCATTACAGCCTGTGAGGAGAGCGACTGTAGTCACCAACAGAAAACATCGTAGATACATGAGAATCAACGTGGAAGTGCTTGGCTTGAGACCGTTTTCGAACTAACCTAAACTGTACTTGAAATTCCTCCTTCGATTACGATTGTTTTTGTTTACGGGGGCAAATCCAGAAAAACATACCTACCATATTGCAAAATTTGAGAGAATTTAATGATGGGATACGTTGCTCTAGTTCAGGGCGGGACTGGCGCCGTTGGGCGAGATTTAGTGGCCGAATTGGTGCAATCCCCTTCGTGCACGAAAGTGATTGCTCTTACACGTCGAGAAATCCCCGAATCTCAATGGGGGGATGCTTTCCCCTCGATGGATGTGTCTGCAGCTCAGAACAAACTGGAAATCATCTCAGTGGACTTTGAAGAGCTCCATCGTGACTGGAAAAAAGTTCCAGTCAATGTCGACGCAGCATTTTCATGTCTGGGCACGACCCGAAAAGATGCGGGCTCAGCTGAAGCTTTTCGCAAAGGTTGGTGAAATTTTGGTTTTTAGATACAATTTTGCAACTAATTGTAAAATTGTTCAGTGGATTTGGAATACGTGACCAAGTTTGCGGAGATTGTCAAGGACGCAGGGGTGCCATATTTTGGTCTACTAACTGCAAGTGTAAGGAATTCCAGTGACCAAGCTTATGGGGTGACGGTTTTGACAATTTTGTTGTAGAATGCCAATAAAAACAGTTGGTTCCTCTATCCACAAACGAAAGGTGAAGTGGAGGAAAATATCAAGAAGTTGAATTTTGAGCGGACGTCGATCTTTAGACCGGGACTGATCGATCGTGGAGAACTCGCACGTACTGTGGAATCGATCGCTGGCTACTTCTTACCAAGCGTGAGTTTGAGATTTTTCATAGTTAAATACTTTTATGAGACTAAATTGCTATTGTTTTGCAGATCACGACGCGCGGAATTGCCAAGGGTATAGTTGTCGATTACGAAACCGGCGAAAAAGGACTCAAGGAGTGGAGCAACACTGATCTGAAGCAATATGAATCTGCACCTGTAGGCAGCGCGAAGCAGACTGAGTTGTAACTGCAGAAACATCGGAGCTAGAGCCGAAAGGCCAAATGTGCATGAGAACTGCAGTGGAGTGCTGGCTATGGAAGATGATTTTCTGTTTAATCAGTTGCGAGTTAATAGCAGTGCGAAAATATCACTGGACAACCAAACTGCTGTGACTTTGTGCTTTATCACAAAAGTCGAAATCAAAGAATATGTGAAAATACAGATACATGTATCTGATGACTCATTTCTTCAAAAGAAGTTAAGCCGATGTGCCTCCAAAGCTGAGGTACAAGACGACAAATTCCATTGTTTGTTTACGGGAAGTCATCAGCCATACACGTAGAAGGAGAGAGTAATGTTACCCGTGTTGCCAATCAATAACAATAAAACTTCAATCGACGTTCGGTATTGTGGAGCGTTGGAAAGCTGCAACATCAAGAACTATTGATTCTAAGAAATCACATTCACTTGTTAGCATACATGTAGATGCAGTATTTGTCCGGATGATATTAGTTTTCGAAAACTGAGGAAAGCGCATATCCACTCGAATTTGAGACAAACGCAGTAGGCAAACATCACTGGTGTTAGTTAGAGTGGAAGTTTTGCTGAGCATTTTCTAGAATGCCATTTAAGGATACGTGAATGAAGTACCTATATTATTCATGACTAGCAAAAGTGCGTACATTCCGGCCGTTGTTCAAGCTTCGCGATAATGTTCATTTCATTTAACTCAATTCGTGGTTTATACAGTGGGAAGTAACTTTAAGGCTGGTCTCACGACATCCTATGGAAACACTAAGATATCGTGAATGTCTTAAAGGTTGCAGTACCTTACTTCCGCTGGTTTTTCTAGAGCTTATCCATACATTGGTACTTTTGTTCGTACGTATTTTCGGCACCGTTAACTTGAACTGGTTGATTGATCAGTTAACTTCGATGCACTTAGTGATGCAGTGGTTGACGGATTATAGTAAGGACGTAGACTCAAGAGATTATTGGTTAGCAAGTAAAGCTTTCTTCATTGGTGGCATCGTAACATTTGGATACTTCTGTAGTTCTACAGACTGTAAACTACAGTAGAACCGGATGCTTAGTCCTTAGACGAACGTACGTGGTCCTCCCCAAGGCACACTCTCCTCCGATGTCGTGTTCAAGGAGCTGTTTACTTCAGCCGGATCGGGAGCAACTGTCTGGGCCTCAGCAGTGAAAATAGTGCCGATGACCAACACGAGTGCAGCAAAGAAGACAAACTTAGGCATAGTTGACGCGTTTGGTTGCAGTTGGTACTTGAGCTCAATGAGGTGAATTGTTGAATGCCAATAGTCTAGCAATGCAACTGCGCAATAACTCAAGGCTTTCATGCCGATGACATCAAGAGCAAACAGTGGTGTCATACAGCCCAATGTGGTGTACTTGTATGATTAAAGGTCGATGCAGGTGGATAATTCTCTGAAATTCATGCGGAAAGAGCATGCGAGGTAATTGTCTTTGAGCCATCCATTTTTGTAAAGTAGATCGATGTACCTTTGGTAACATTAGCATCCAATACGATGGCACCAGATCGTCACAACAATTAACACTTTACCTCACACTCTAGTCGATTTTTCATTCCTCAATTTGCCTCTTCAAGCTCATTCGAATCAACAGCATTATGGCCAAGTTCGTCTTCTTCACCGCATTGCTTGTCATCATCGGAACCATCCAAGCGTCCAACTTTGACATAACTGAACTTCCTCCAGTCATTGCGGCTGAAGGCAGTGGACTGGTGAACACGACACTGGAGGAGCGTTGCTGCCTCTAAATCTGCCTACTAGGTCAGTGCAGGTCAAATTGATCAAGGTAGTAACTATTTTCCTTCGCCAAATGAAACACTAACTACGTCCAAAGTACTTGTAAGGTAGTTACATAACTGACCAACCTAATTACTACCCACGACATTCGTTACATTGCTGTCTCCTTCACGTAGTGTCAAGACATTTTCCTCTTCTTACTGCATTTTAAATGACTAATTGGAGCCGGAAGCTCGTCAAGACGTGGGAGGCCACTCAAGTGGAATTGAATGGAAATTACTCGTCAAAACGAGTTCGTGATCTTGCTCAATATACGCGTGAGACTAGCTCACTCCACGTTGTAGCGGTCATTTTACTAACTCCAATTCCGTGTTTACTGGCGACTGTGGCAATTGACGTACTACCACTAGCTAATCCATCGCAAGGTGTGAACGCGAACAAGGTATTTTGGATTCGAGAATACTACACTTTCCTAGTTGTTACATTCCTCGCTACTGAACAGTTCCGGTATAGCGTGCCGATACTTCCGTATCCCCTCATGCGAGCAATTATCAATTCTTTCATAGCAGCAGCTCTCAGTGTTACTCTCATGTATGGTCTTGCTCTCGCTATTGGATTCCCATTACCATTCTCTATTTTGCTCGTAACACCTCCATGGTTGTCATTTATTACGATGTTTCTCGTGATTGAATGGGGCAAGAAGATACGGGAGACACCTGGCTCCGGGACAATGTTGATCAACGTCATCAAGCTATGGTTGTGTCAAGTGTTGATGGTTTTTATCTACCCTCCCTACTATTTCATCTTCACAACGCTTTCACCAAAAGGCCAAACTGCATTTTCAATGCTTCTACCGGTGATTAAAGTTGCTATGAGGAACGTCTTTGGCCGAACGGTTGTTCACATGAGCGACGAGGTACCTGAGGTCATCACGTTCAACATTGAAATTTACAACGCGCTCTTTATATCGTACTGCATGCAAAATTCGCCATCGATTGGAACGACACTTATGGTTACAGTAACTTTACTTGTACAATTGGCGATGTCCCTCCGAGACGTATACGAAGCCACTCAACGGATGGAATTGGTAGGCAGACGACTTGGTGGAGCGCATCAGTATGGAGAGCCCCAGTATTCAAAATTGAAATCTAGTGCTGGAGGCCGGAAGTTGAGTGCTTTGCTCCATGCAGAAACGATGTTACTAAGTGACGATTCTCAGATTCGAATCAAGGTAAGGAGCATGAGCAGTGTGCGAGTTCGATCAGAACGACTTTCTTCTTGTCATGATGAAAATGTCTTAGTCGAGTCGGGTGAGCCTAGTGATACAATTTCAGTGGAGGAGCGAGACTTTAAGTTTGAATCTCGAAGTACAGTACAATTGCAGCATTCAGTTGAAGTCCGCATTCCTGAAAGCGTGAAGCTTGCGAAATCCAATAGCGTTTCAAAGCAATTGTCACCAACTTTGCTGCAGTATGTACTGGAGGTGCGGCGACTGATGTATTTAACAGAATTTCTCGTCTTGATCAACTATGTCGGTGTCTTCATCCCGCTAATTTTCTGTAGGTACTACATATTTCTCTTTTAGATATGTACTTCTAACTCTTGTTATGCTCAGCAATATACATGGTGGTCATGTATCACTTGCCGAACCGAATGTACTATGCTCAATTGGCGAATCTGTCTAAAGATGATCTCTACGAAGCTCTGAAGAACGTCATGTTCAACTGCTCCCTCAAGCTGGTCGCGTTGATACTACTGTGCTCGGTGTTACAGTACAAACTTCATTTTTCAGCTCTTCGTCAGCTAGCGTTTGTGCTGGAAAAACAATGGTTCAGTGTGCAAACGAAAGCTGTTTTCTGGGTCTACTACAACGTACAGTGTTCACTTCAGCACCAAGGTACGACAACATATTTCATTCTCTTTGTAAAGAATGTATACACTAAAGACTGTTGCTACTGCACAGGTTATGACTATTCCTTTCACTTTGCTTGGCTTCAGAGCTCGGAATCAAACAACTCGACAATGACATAGTCCTAAGCAACACATTCCTCCGACTGTTTTGCTTCGGTAGGGGGTTTATAGGCAGCACTTGGCTTCAGTGGTGATGACGTTGTTTGTGTGTGGAGCTTCGATTCGCATGGCACGAGCTGCAACTATCACGAGCAGCATGAAGGTGACGACGAAGGTAAACTTGGTCATGACGGCTGGAGTTCTGGAGTTTGGAGAACGTGTGCGTCGCAGAGAGCAAATTGTAGAGTGGACGACAAGTGATCCCAAGCTCCAGCTTCTCATGAATACGAACTGGCAGTCATCCATCGAAATTCACGCGCATCTAATGGCGTGTGTGTGGGATGGAGACTAGAGTGGTAACTGTCTCCATATCGAATGGTCTAGCGTCAGCAATTCATCGCGCTCATCTATTGAGTGTCCTCCAGCGTCCACCATGTAACGGCAGATGACGTCACATGACTGCACTTCAACTTGGATTACGGACCTCATGAACTGATGCGGACCACTGTAATCAGTGGACGGACGGTCTCATTTACCAAGCTTCAACGTAAGAGCCAAGCAAGAATGAAATCCACGCGTGACTGTCGTGTTGTCATTGTAGGCGGGGGTGTGATCGGCCTCACTACAGCCTTAGCATTGCTGCAGAGCGGCTTCAAGCATGTCAAGATCGTAGCAGACAAGCTCGAGGCTACCACGTCTCACGTGGCAGGGGGGCTCTGGATGCCTTTTGCACTGCCTAACGGAGTGGACACGACGAGGCCTCGAAAATGGTGCGAGGTGACGTATGCGTGGCTGGAGAGTCTTCGACAGGAAAAGGGTGAAGCTTTGGGGATTCACATCGTCCCGGGCGTCGAAGTGTCTGCTGTAGGCGCTCCTGAAGTGGTGAGGGATGAAAAACGTAGAGCTTTAGTGTTTGCTCACTGATGATGTGCTGCTAGGTACATCCGTACTGGGCACACTGCGCTGAGAACTTCCGTCTGCTGAGCCCGGAAGAAGCTGCGGAGGTGTCACCTGGAGCGACGCACGGCTTCGCTTTCGATGCTCTCATCTACAACCCCAAGTACGTGTTGTAGATGTGTTGGTGGCTGAAATACTGACGCGTTTTGTAGGCCGTTCATGATGTGGCTGCATGAGGAGATTCGGCAGTTGGGTGGCACGTTTGAGCAGCGGTGTGTGAAGGATCTGGACGACGAAGACTGCGACCTGCTAGTAAACTGCTCTGGTATGAGGGTCACGCATGTGTTAGGTCAATATGAACTGAGCTCACAATCAACGTCATGCACTTGCAGGATTGGCGGCGAAGGAGTTGGTTGGAGACGACACGGTATTTCCAATCCGCGGCCAGATCGTCAATGTGCACAATCTGAAGTTAAACAAGCTCAAAGTCTCGATCGACAAGGATGGAGAGCATGCGTACATCATCCCTCGTCCGAATGGCGACGTTGTGCTCGGTGGGACTGTGCAAGAGCACAATTGGAGCACCGACAACATCGACCATGACGTCGATGGTGTGTGGGAGCGTTGCTGCCGTTTGTGGCCCGAGGTGCGCAACAGCAAAGTCATTGCTAAGATGGCAGGACTTCGACCTAGTCGCACTGGAGGCGTGCGTCTCGAAATGCAGCCTGCTTCCACTAAACGCGGTGCCTTGCTGATCCACAACTATGCTCACGGTGGATCTGGCCACACGCTCCACTGGGGCTGTGCGCAAGAAGTGGTTGAGCTCGCTAAGCAGCGCTTCCCTGACGAACCATCGAGTAAGTTGTAAGTTGAAAGACCTCGAGACTGCAACAGGGGACAAAGTTCGTCATGTCATGTACGTAAGTTTCAATTGACATCCCATGGAATTCATAAGCACCATCCTGACCCAGCACGGCCTACTCGAACTTCTTCAAGTCAGCATGACTCCACTCCTTGAGTCCTTCCGCGCCACTTTCATAGTCGGACACCATGCCCTTCGCCACGGCATTGACCGAGATTTGGTACGCCTACATCACAATCCACTCCATCAGTTCCATCTCCAGTCTCTCCACTCCAACATCAACTCACCCCTGGAATCATCCAGCCAAACATCTTCTCCGTGCCTCGCAGCAGGTCTCCACGTTGCAACATCCCCGGTCGGAAGATGGACGTGCGCTCGAACTTCATCTGCTGCACCTTGTCCTCCACTTCTCCCTTAGTCTGTGGATACAGGAACCAACTGTCCTTATTGGCACCTTGAGACGTCAATAGCCCAAAGTACGGAACACCCGCAGCCTTGGACAGCTCAGCAAACTTGGTCACGTACTCGAGATCCACTGCAACAGCCGTTAGTGCAACTTAACCTTCCCTGCATCCTATCTCGACTTCTAGAGCTGCTCTACCTTTGCGGAAGGCCTCTGCCGAGCCAGCATCTTTGCGTGTTGTGCCTAGACACGAGAACGCAGCGTCTACCTTGTCTGTAGCCTTGATATCTGCCTCGGAAAGGCTGTTAAAGTCCACCTGACGCACTTCCAGTTTGTTCTTGGCTGCTGTAGCGTCCAGAGACGGAAACGTCGAGCTCCAGGCTGATTCCGGCACGTCACGGCGCGCTAGAGCGATGACCTTCGTGCATTTGGTGGACGACACGAGCTCAGCCACGAGGTCCCGACCCACGGCGCCTGTGGAGCCGATTACGAGTGCCACATACGAAGCCATTGAGACGATTGAGAAGTGAGCTCCTCGCAGCTTAAGTTGCCTGCGACATGTGAAAGTGGCACGTAATCATTCGCGTTTACGACAACCAAGTATTTGGATCAGGATGCAACGACCAAGAATGGAAAGCACAATAATTACTTGGTACATAATCAATGTGGTGAAGAATATAACGCTCGAGCCGAAGCTCGACAAATGGTTGGTTGTCCACTCTACTTGAGTTGACAGTGAATACGACTGAATTCAGGAAAAGATAAGAAAAAGTATTTGTCTTCTCAACCGTGCCAGCAATTTGGCACATTGGCTCCTACCACATTCATGGCCTCTTTGAAATTTACTTAACATGAAACAGGAGTGAAGTGGTATTTTATCAAGTCAATACCACTTTATGCGGTCTGTAGTTATCAAGTAGTCACCCTAAGAACTGGTCGTGTTGCTAGTATCTGTTCTCATAGATCCTTCCATCAACCATGCAAACTGAAAAGTATAATCGAACCCTGGATCGTACGAAAAATAGTTAAAAAACGTCGGTAAGTCACTGGCTAGAATGACCAGAAATGCGTACCGTGATGCTGCAAAGATGCCTGCACGTTGTAGAAAACCCAGAAACAGATTTTAGTCTGCACACCTGGCCATTGTTTTTCCAAGACAAAAGCTAGTTGACGAATGGCTGAGAACCGAAGTCGATACTGCAGCAAGGAACATAGTAGAACCAATGCTACGATCTTGAGGCTGCAGTTAAACATGACGTTTTCCAGCGCTTGATCTAGTTCATCTTTCGTAAGATCGGCAAGTTGTGCGTAGTACACTCGATTGGGGAGCTTGTACATGAGACCCATGTAGATTGCTGTTCATTCGGCATCGTTAGTTTCTCAAAAATTTTCGTAAAAGAGTTAAGAATACTTACAGAAAACGAGGGGGATGAATACACCCACATAGTTGATCAAGACGAGAAACTCGGTGAGGTACATTAGTCTTCGTACCTCAAGAACGTACTGAAGTGTGGTTGCTGTTATCTGCTTGGGGTCACAAGCATCCACATTCTGTAGTGCTGGTTGGATACGAGCTCCGTGGTAAGGCTGAATTGTGCCACGTTCTTCGAAGTTGAACTTGTTCCCGGTCGTATTCAAGCCCTCGTCCATGGCCTCTTTTGTTTCCGGCGTATTACTGTACGTGATCGAAG
Source organism: Phytophthora palmivora (assembly GCA_008079305.1). Taxonomy (NCBI): domain Eukaryota; phylum Oomycota; class Peronosporomycetes; order Peronosporales; family Peronosporaceae; genus Phytophthora; species Phytophthora palmivora. The sequence continues at coordinate 52,864 of VOQZ01001172.1, read as the reverse complement.
CACGCACTGAAATCGTGCTAAACTTTTTACCATTTGACTCTTGTAAAGCTTCTTGCTGGCCTAGTATCATCGATTCAGCTCGTTCCAAGCAGGTTGCTACAGAAATACCAATGCTTGACTTGGGTATTCCCTTGTTAGGATCGTTGTACACATTTCGTGAGTGAGTTGTCTTCCGATTCTATCCATCCGAAGAACCGCAACATTCACATCTCGAAGTGACATCGCTAACTGTACCAAAAGAGCTGCTGTTACCATGAGAGTAGTGCCAAACGATGGCGAATTCTGCATACAGTATGAAACGAATAATGCATTGAACACCTCCGAGTTGAATACTACTACTTCAGGCATTTCGTCACTGAGATGAACCACTGTTAGTGTGAAAATATTCCGCATGATCAATTTGATAATTGGCAGTAGCGATGCGAACATTGTTTGGCCCGTTTTGGATAGCGTAGTGAAAACATAAAAATACGGAGGATAAGTCACTACTAGCAACACCTCACACAGCCACACCTTGATCGTATTGAACACCATTGTGCCAGTTCCCGGGTTTTGCTGAATGAGTCTCAACCATGCAATGGCCATAGCAATCGTGATGATCACAACCCACGCTGGCATGGCAAGAACAATAGAGAACGGCACGGGGAAGCCGATCCACAACGCCAATCCGTATAGTACTGCAACCGTGAGGGTGGCCACGATGACAGTTTCCCTCACCACTGTCACATTAGGATATGGAAGAGCTCGCACACTGGTTCGAAACTGTTGAGCGCAGAGGAAACTCATAACCACGTAGCTGTAATATTGCCGCACTTGGAACATCGTGTTAGCTTGTACGCCTTTCGATGGTTCATCCAAGGGCAACACGTCGCTAAGCACCGTAATAACGAGGCAAGGTATCGGAGTTACCAGTAGAACCATAATAATATGGGGCCAATTTGTTTCGCGTGTGTACTTGGCCAAAGCCAATACTCGATCTGTGGAGTAGCTTCCATGGAGTTCCACCTGGGTGCGTTCCCACGCCTTAATGAACCGATGATGTAGGCTTGACATAATACCAAACTAGATTTTACCGGATAGTGATGAACACTGTATTTGCCAAGATTAGATGGACATTCATGTTGCTCATTGATCTGCAAATAGGTGAGGATGCTGAGCTAACAATCGCCTTTTTACGATGAACATACGAATCATTTCTTAAACTTATGTGTTGCAACGCACAAAACAATATATTTGCAGCAAACTTCATCTCCATGACAACGTAAGTTGCTAAAATGAAGACTATCTTCAAATTTTTACGCAGCATGACATTGAAAGCCGTGACTAGCAAAATGGCGCAGAATAATGTACCGAATCGAGTGGCATGATGGCATGCGTAGTACAACAATGTATTTCCCTCTACAAAATTGGCTTTGTCAATAAGGAAATTTGAATATCACCACGTCGTGCTCTGCGAAGACTGACATAAAAATTCTAGAGGGAATTCATTGACATCTAACTTTCACTTGTAGTTTTTCAGCCAAGGAAACTGAAAAGTGTAGTCATAGCCTACAATCAGTGAGAATTTTAGCGTTTAATCCCATCACGAACATCATTTACCATACCATTGTGCTGTAGTGACGCCTGAACGTTGTAGAACACCCAGAATACGAGTCTTGTCTGAACCCCAGAGTATTGCTTCTCCAAAACGAAAGCCAATTGGTGCATTGGTGACAGACCTAACTTGTGCTGCAGCACAAATACTAGCAATATTAACGACGCGATCTGGAGTGAGCAGTAGAACATGACGTTGTCTAGTGTTTGAATTAGCTGATCTTGGGTCATGTCATGAAGCTGCGTGTAGTACTCGCGATTCGGCAACTGGTAAGTAGCAAACATATATATCGCTAAAGCCAACATGGCGAACATCAGTTTAGTTAGTGCACAGTGACACAAATAATTACGGCTGATTCATCTACTTACAAAAGACCAGCGGTATGGCAACCTCTACGTAGTTGAGAAGGAGGAGAAATTCCGCCATGTACAACAGCCGTTGAACCTTTCGCGTGTATCGTAGTTTTACCGAGATTTTTTGCAGAGATAAATTTGCAGACTCAAGCGTTGGGTGAACTTTGACACTATCGTATAGTTGACTACACGTAGCAACACGCCCTGGAATTGAACCTGGTCCAACTGCACAGTGAAATCCCTGTATCGTATCTACGAGTGGCGCGACTAATATTTTCGTTTTGCCAGGTCTTCGGATTTCGTGACTTCTTTGAGTTGGCGCTTGGTGCTCCAGAAGTATCTTAGTTCGATTCAGAGTAGTTAAATCCCAGCCGGCCGTGTTGCCGCTACTCCATTTCTTCTCTTTATCAATTCGTTGTTCCAAGTCTTTCAAGCCGAACCGGGTTGCTTCCATATCGCGTACTGACAGCACTATCAACACGAAATCAACAAACATGAGCTCTAGTGTTGTCCAGAATGAGGGTGAGTTTTGCATGCACAACGACACGAATAATGCGTTGAAGACTTCGACGTTAAATACAACGACCTCAGGCATTTCATCGCTAAGATGAACAACTGTACGTGTGAAAATATTCCTCATGACCAACTTGATCACCGGCAAAAGTAACGCAAATATCATTTAACCCTTGTCAGGCAGCGTCGTGAAAATGTAGAAGTATGGAGGGTAGATGAACTCCAGTATCACTTGGCATACCCACACCTTTATCACATTCTTCATCATCACCTGTGTACCTGGTGTGTCTCGAATCTTTTTCATCCATTCAAAGGCCATAGAAAACGAGATCAACATAACCCACGCGGGTGTTACCACTACCAGTGTGAATGGAAAAGGAAAGCCAATAGTCGTGACAAGACTGTAGAGAACCGCAACACAAACTGCAGATATCCAAATAGCGTTGAAAAGTGCTCGCCGCGTGGGGTACGGGAGAATGGGAACACTGATGCGGAACTGGTGGATGCAAATGAAGGTTAGCACCAAAGTGATCAAGAAATCTCGCAAGAAAAACATGTTGTTGGCCGCAACACCTTCGGTTGGATCAGCTAACGGCAAAACGTCGACCAGTACTGTGACTATCAAACAAGGTAGTGGGGTTACCACTAGAACTACGATCACGTGTAGAAAGCTAGTTTCATTCGTGTAATTGGAGAGCTGAAGCACCCGCTCCGTAGAATATTTCCCATGAAGTTCCACCTGCGTAGACTCCCACAGATGAACAAAATAATGCCATCGTGATGTCATTAACAAAGTGAGGGAGTACTTCAGTATTGATGCTCGAAATATAGCCGCATCTGGTGAACTTAGTTTTATTTTATCGACAATTAGAATTGGACGATTGAAATGAGATCAATAGGTGTGCAACTCGAGCCACTGATCTACGAGTCTAGAACTGGGGAATCATTTGCAGCGTTCGATTATGCTTACCACTCGATACTTTCGTTTGGGCCGTACTTTGACCTCGTTTTTGAAAATCAACGCATTCGACTGGTAAGTACTGCACCTTTGACAAGGATCCAAGCGAAGTTGTGAAATCGAAGGAGAATAGGTTGCAACCTGGAGGAAGTGTTGTCTTCAGCAAATAAGCACAGCCTTGGTTTCCTTGTGAGCTACTTGGTGTCGAGATGTTTGCGACTGTGTGAACATGAAATGTCAACAGGTAGCTCATCCCACATTTAAAGAATTGGCTGGTATGCTTTCTTGGGTGGTTCTTGCAGGCGAACTGATCCGGCGACTTATGTCTGCGTACATGTTGTCCCTCATGTTCGCTTGGGTTTGCTGTTGGATGGTCGATCGTTGTTGTAGCTGGTGTTGCTGGATGATCGGATCGGCTGATAGTATCCTGGTGGTGATTGCATCACTGGAACGAGAGAACCTTCACTCTCAAGTCGATGCGGTTGAGTGAAGTATTTGTCGTGCATTGTATGCTGAGCGTAGCTAGTCGTCCAATTTTCGCAATCTTGCTTGTGTAAGTAGGTCTGAACCTTCGTGGTTTCGACTTCGACTGTGCTTGATATCTCGGACTTAAGTTCGGCCTTCACCTCCGACAAGAGACCAGTTGCTCGCGTTCTTGAGTTGCACTGTCAGCCGCTCAGCCTTAATGGCCACTTGTTGGGGACGATTTTGGTGAATTTCTTGTCGGTCACGTTGATCTTGGTGATGCTTTCCCGTAGCATTGATTCATCCACTTGTTTATTGAATTTCCTGAAGACCCAGGCCTTTTGAGTCTGTGATACGAATCGCTCTTTCGCTTATGTTGTAGCTGCACCAAAGATGGTCCGTTGCCAAACGTGTTGATCATTTTTGCTAGTTTATCAATAAATGCTTGTAGTACTGTGTCACTTTCCTCTTCACTCAGCATTGTAAAATTCCACTTATCTCCTATTGCAGTTCCAAACGTATCTAGTTGTTGAGTTTTCGCCAGCGATAATCATTTTTCTTAGGTGTCGTGCAAATCCACGAATATTCTCCTGGTGATCCCTTGGAACCACGATTTGAATCGAATCCTAGTCACAACTTGAAAAGCATTCAACAGTTCTAATGCTACCACTTCGTCGCGCTCCAGCTCTCGTCAAAGGTGATACTATCGCATTCATCGCACCAGCATCAGGTCTCGCCGCTCTGGTACCCCATCGATTGACCAAAGCTCGTGAAGTACTGGAACATCTCGGCTTTCGAGTCAAAATTTACCCCTCGGTCACTCGCACCACACAAGAAAACATCAAAGCACAAAATCTACAAGAAAATGAAGCAGTTTGCGCTTCGTACAGCTCTGCAGACGCTGAAATACGAGCGGATGAAATGATGCAGGCCTTTCGAGACCCCGACGTAGCAGCTATAATCTGCACCATCGGCGGATTTACGTCTCATGAAATTCTAGAGTATCTAGACTTTGATGTCATTGCAACAAACCCGAAAATCTTCTGTGGCTTCTCAGACATCACGACGTTGCATCTCGCGTTGTTCGCCAAGACACAAATCTGCAGTTTCTACGGACCTGCTGCAGTCACTCAATTTGGAGAGTTCCCTCAACCTTTGTCATACACAATGGAGTCGTTCTGTAAAGCGGTGCAGTCTCCAAATGAACCACTCGGAGAAGTGAGACCGTCTAAAGAATGGACCGATGATAAGACAGCTAACTGGTTAACGCGTGCCGATATCTCGTACCAGGACGTGATGAAGCGAAATTCTGGCTACACTTGGTTACGACCTGGTAAAGCCAAGGGAACGATTCTAGGTGGGTGTCTGCCTACGTTACTGCAAGTGCGCGGCACCGAGTATATGCCGGATCTTCAGAGTGCCATTTTGTTGCTGGAAACTCCGGAAGGAGCGCAATTTGACCAAGGAATGACACTTGAGGATGTTAACGTCGCACTAGGATGGCTCCGAGTGGATGGCACGTTTCGGAAGATTGACGGTCTTGTAGTAGGACGTGCTTTTGCGTTTACAGATGCACAAGTGGAGGAACTAAAACGCCTAATTTGTCACCACACGCGTGGCACAAACTTCCCGATTCTCTACGGCGTGGATGTGGGTCATACCAACCCGATCGCAACCATTCCACTTGGTTGCCAGGTTGCACTAGATGAGTCTGCCAACTCCTTCATGATTCTAGAGAGTGGTGTAGTTGAGAAACAGTAGACTCAAAGGTTACAATCTAAAGCAGTTTTCGCTTGGATCGTCTATTAAGACATGAGCAATTGCGCATGAATACGCTTCCCAGGAACCAATGCCTCACAACTCTTGAGGATCCATGAAACCTACCGTATTGAAACGGATGGATGGTATTGGAGTGGTAATGCTAGTACGTTACCCCACTTCGCAAGACACGAAGTATGAATCATCCGTGAATCTCACGCTTGAGATGCTGCAGTGGTCACAAGAGGCGCACATCGTCGCGCTTTGGAGTATGAGATGGCATCTGGACTCCACCTAGACAACCGCCCACCTAGACACTGGATGTTAGCATCAATTACTCATTCTTCAATTTACCAGCTCGTATCTTAGACCATGTCGGAGCCTCTAACTATCGTGACCCCGAAGGACTCTCCGCGGGTGGCGTATGCCATTCAACTGGACACGTTAAGTCCTGACCTGGTTGTTCCGTGCACTCCTAAAAGCGATGGCCCATACAAGTGTAAGCAAATCGACGACGACATCGTTCTCGGTGTTGCAACTGGTTACTGGAGCACAAACCTTTTCAACAGCTTCGTGCATCTCGTGCCGAATGCGTTCATGGCGACTCTGTGTCCGTGTGTGTCACTTGCTCAAATCACGAATCGCCTGGGCATGGTGCCGTACAAAACGGCGCTGCTGTTCTTTGCGTTGCTGTGTTTGATCCAGTTGCTCGTAGTAGCTCTGATGATCCAGCAATTCGTATCCGTGGTGATCCTCGGTCACAACGTGAGCTACCGTTACTACTACGCTCACCGCATTGACGAGACTCGTCCAGCCATCAACACCACGTTCGTGACTATTGCAGTGGTGATCCACGCAACTTTCACCGCTGCATTGTGGGTGCTGCGCAAACGGATTCGTAGTCAATTCCAGATTCCTGGCTCCAGTGTCAACGACTGTATGTCCACCACTTGCTGTCCGTGTTTCGCTACAGCACAAATGGCCACACACATCAAGAGTTACAAACCCGGAACATGTGCGTTCGGACCTATCGACACACTACCTCGCTACCAGTGAACTCCGATGCCAATATAGTTGTCTTGCATTGATAATAAACTACCAGTGAACACTGATGCTAATTTGTGCTTGAAAACTACATGCAGTAAGATAAACTACATGTAGACAATAATTGTATTTACAACAATTATCAACGATTTAAATTCTGTACCGTCAATAATTGTTATTAGCACAATCGTGAGCCACACATGCTGCGTCGATTCAGTACCCGTACGCATCATGCGTCCGCGCTGCTCGCGCATTCCCGACGCGGAACCACATCGTCACCAGGGTCTCATCTTCTCCGCCAGCGTCTTGCGCGTCGATGGAGCAGCTCGGTGTCGCTCACCGTCCAGAACTTCGACCAGGAGGACGCCGCGAGCGTCGCGACCATCCGCAACATCGGCATTCTGGCGCATATCGACGCCGGCAAGACCACCACAACGGAACGGATGCTATTCTACGCTGGGGCCATTCGGCGCATGGGTGAGGTGCACGACGGCGATGCAACAATGGACTTTTTGCCTCAGGAACGGGAGCGGGGCATCACCATCGGCGCCGCCGCTATCAGTTTTCTGTGGCGCGAGCATCACATCAATTTAATTGATACACCGGGCCACGTGGACTTCACTATTGAGGTGGAACGAGCTGTGCGTGTACTTGATGGAGCTGTTGCCGTGCTGGACGGTGTGGCTGGAGTGGAAGCACAGACTGAGACGGTCTGGGAACAGGCGGACAGGTACCGAGTCCCCCGTATCGCCTTCGTGAACAAGTTAGATCGGGAGGGAGCTAGTTTTGTCAGGTCTTGTGAGTCCATTGAAGCCAGATTCGGCGTACAGACACTGTGTGTGCAGTTGCCAGTAGGAGAAGAAGCTGAGTTTGAAGGACTGCTGGATCTGGTCGACATGCAGTTGATCAAGTGGGTAGACAAGGAAGGCGAACAGGTCCAGCGACTGCCCTTGTTGTCATCTGCCGGCGGCAAGATGGCAGATTTGTATGAAAAAGCAATGGAAGGACGACAGACACTTATTGAACGTGCATCAAATTTCGATGACGAGCTAGGTGAATTGTTTTTGATGGAGGAAGATATTGACAATGAGACGCTCAAGGCGGCGTTGCGACGGATTACGGTGCAGCGTGGTATGGCGTCTCAAGTCGTTGTTACACTGTGTGGCAGTGCATTGAAGAACAAGGGTGTGCAGCCGTTGCTGGATGCAGTTGTGGACTATTTGCCGTCACCTCTGGATTTGTCTCCGTTTGAAGCACACACTGTCGTTGGTGGCAAGAAGACTCGTGTTCGTGGTCATGGTTCTGAGAACAAAGTGGTGCAGCTAAAGGCATCCTCTAGCGAACCTTTGTGTGCACTTGCCTTCAAGGTCCAACACGACCGTCAACGTGGCCTTGTCGTGTTTTTCCGCGTGTATTCCGGTGTGCTGAATGCCAAGTCGCAACTGTTAAATGCCTCTCGTGGTGGAACTAAGGAAAGGTTGACAAGACTCATGCATGTTGCTGCTGACGATCAGGAGGCCGTTGAAAGTATCTCAGCTGGTCACATCGGAGCTGCGGTCGGACTCAAGCACACCTTCACAGGTGACACGCTCGTAAGCGCCAAAGATGCCGCTCACCAAATGGTGCTACCTGGTGTGCAGATCCCTAAGCCTGTGTTCACATGCTCCATTGAAGCCGAGTCATCAGCAAAGCAAAAAGATCTCGACACAGCACTGGAGAACCTGCAACGTGAGGATCCGAGTTTTGTGGTCACTGTCGATGACGAGACCGGTCAAACTCTTATGTCGGGCATGGGAGAGCTTCACTTGGATATCATCAAGGAGCGATTGCGTAGCGACTACAAACTAGAGCCTTCCATTGGTGCAATGCGTGTAGCTTATCTGGAAAGCATTACAAGCACTGTTGAACTGCCGTACACACACGATGTCATGCTGGGCACTGATCGCCACTTTGCGAAGCTTACAGTCCACGTGGATCCGCTGCTTGAGCACCAAGAAGACAGTAATGGAGATGACGACGAGGAAGAGGGAGAAAACAACAGCAACGTCGTCGTCTGGAAAAACCATGGTGCGAAAAAAATGCCTCACGCCTTCGCCATGGCGATTGAGGAGGGTCTGCGCGCTGGATTAAGCCGCGGAGTGTTGACTCCAAACCGCGTTGCATACGTGAAGGTAGTAATTGATGAGGCAGAGTGCGAATGGGACTCGGATTCAAGTGCTGCTTCATTCCGTGCAGCAGCTGCACTTGCACTCAAGGAAGCTCTCAGGGAAGCTGAACCCGTCATCTTGGAGCCGATGATGAAGCTCGAGGTACGCTCCCCCGACCGCTGCGTTGGTGACGTTCTTGCCGATTTGAGCTCGCAAAGGCGAGCACACATTCAGGAAGTTGGCTCTGCTGTCGGTGGCGAAGGAGGTGAGTCCGTCGCCAACCAAGCTCGTTCTATCGTGCATGCCAACGTGCCTTTGGCTCACATGGTGGGTTACGCAACGTTGCTACGCTCTAAAACGCAGGGTGAAGCCTCCTTCGCTATGCAGTTCCTACGCTACGTTGAGGTTGATCCAGCAACTCGCGACCGCTTAACTGGGAATCTCCGGAAAGCTCCACCCAAACAATTTGAACCTCCTTCGGATGAATGAACACATCGGGCAATACGACATCAATAGAGTTTTGCTTTAGAAGTTAAGCGCTGGTTCTACATCCTGCTTCGGTTGATGTCACTCCAGATAGAAATTCCAGACACAAATGCACGAATCCGAGCCGACTGACACAAGTTGTCGTTCATCAGGACTCCACGCAAGTGCATTCACAGTGTTCGAGTGACCGCGTGACGACGCAAGTAACGCGGATGAACCAACGTCAAAGAGTTTAACTTCGCAATCTTCGCCACACGTAGCAAGGAACCGGCCGGACGGTGATACCCGAGCACACGTGATTCTCAGGCGATTGGGGTCTACGATAAATTGGACTGGGTCCTGTTCGTCGCAGTCCCAGAAGAGAAGCCTGCCATCAGCACCTGCAGTCACGATCTCTGTCTCGCTGTCTACCCTTTGAGTGATGCTATGGAATGCACCTTCACGAACTTGTTGCGCTACAATTCGTCGAGCACCCTTGAGATCATAGATGAAAAGTGCTTTGTCCAAACCACAAGAGTGTACTCGATGTGGTAACTTGACGTCGACAAGTACACCAGTGACAGCTCGCTTGTGTTCATGAAATTGGATCACTAACTCTCGCGTAGCAAGGGACCAAATACTTACACCTCCGTCATTTGCACCACTCACAACGTATTGAGCGCTGCAATCCACCGCAATTACCTCGCCACGATGTGCCGTTGCAATGTGCCATTTCGGCTGTGCAGTGGCAGCGTCATAAGCTCGTAGCCAGCCGTCGGCCCAACCGGATACCACCAATCCTGAATGCGTTGATGCCGTCGAGTGTTTGGTAATGGCGATACACAGTCCCGCTGCAGCCTCGGTTGTCATGCACTTGAGATGGTAAGTAGAAAGATCCCAGATACGAACGCTGCCGTCTACAGATATGGTAGCAAACTCCTGGCACGAATCACCGAAGGCACAGCTCGTGACGGACCCCAAATGGCTACTTGCAAGCTCACAAATTACGAGTGTGGTGGCAACGATCTGGTACATTTTTCCAGCAGAAGTCCCAGCAAAAAGTTGGGACCCACCAGAACTAATGGAAATGCTCGTGATTCCCCCGACAAGTTGCACTTGACCAACGAGGTTCCAGTCAGAATCACGCCCCATTAGTTTCTTGAGAACGCCGTCGCCAGCGCCCACGTAGACATACCCAGTATCACTGCACGCAGCAACACTTTGTACACCATTTCTCACAACTGGTACAGCGTTACGATAAACCAGCGAGTCCATGTTGAAGACTACAAGTTCTCCGGCTGTCGTTCCTGCCAAAACATCGGTGCGTGTTTGGGTTATTGCAGCACAGAGATATGTACGTGCAATTCCTACGTTAGGCATTGAAAAACTCGAGACTTCGAGACGATACTGCATGCCTGAAATGTCGTAGGCTAGTTCGCCACACAGTAATTGACTTGAGTGTGCAAAAGTGAGCGAGTACTTTGGCCGTCGGCATTTTTCATCCATCTTGCCCCAGTTCAATATCGTGACCGGCGTCGGGAAAGTTTTGGTGAGCACTACTTCTGACGTCTACGAGAAACGAATGTTAGTGGCAATCGTTAAGTGCTCAAAACTCTTGACAACGTACTCGCATATCCCATAGAATGATGCGGCAGTCTTCAGACGACGCAGCAAGAAAATGATCGTCTGGTGAAAAGGCCATTTGCAGCACAGGACGGAAGAATCCCTCGAGGCGATAGCGTTCACGTCCCGACGCAATATCCCAAACCACGATGAATGCACCTCCTCGATCTGTTCGTCCCGAATGTGGAGGTACTTGTGCTGACGCTAGAAGACTCCAGTACTAGACAAACTCAACGCGTTGATCTCTTCTTCATGACTGCATAGGAGCTCCTGACTCTGCGAATCGTGGATCTTGCCAATTACTACAGCAGAGCCCATACTACCACAACAATCATAAACATGTCATACGTAACTCACAACAATTTTTTTACAGTACTCATACCAAGTAATGTAGCTGTCCGGGTCCGTCGGATGAGCGTGAACTGTGTTTCTACCTTTACCAGTGTATCCACTGAGATGTTCCAGTTCAATCGTGAGACCGGGTCGACTTGGTTGGTTCTGATTATTGCTGATATTGTCGTAGTCATTGCCATAGTCACCCTGTGACGGCATCCTCACATCATAGTTCGGAGTTTTCGTGCATCTGTCGCTACCCGAATTCAACGCACTTGGCGCGAATAACTCTGGATCAATTCCACGACGATGTGTCATTGCAAATACCAATGTGTCAATATGCACATGAAGGGATGCGTCGTTTTAAGATCGTAACGGTTTACCATGGTAATGACTTTTGAGGTCTAGAGTATATGTTAGTACGTACTCTTTTGAGGAAAGCCGGTGCAAAAATACGATGTGACTCAGATCAGTACTGTACCGCATATAGAACCTTCATACTGTATGCAAAGGCAAATAACTAGCTTTTACACGATAGTGTTATATCCACAGATATACCAGTGATCTCTTTAACGTCGGTTCAGCGAGCCGCGTGAAAATCAGGTCTAACGTTTCGCTCTACGTCCCAATGACACAAAACACCAGGTTTACATCATCGCAGACGAATTTTCTCCAATCGCATGTTGCAAATTTGTATTTCATCCAATCCCATCGCAACTCAGATGGGGCAGGAATCTGAGAAAAATGTACATGATGCAAAAATTAGAATGGACCTTTTTTCGCCCTATACCCCACGAGAACAAACGACGATCAGCTGTACAGCTAGGAAGCCCCCGAAAGCGCAGCACTGCGCGGGTGGCTAGCTCGTCTCTCAGAGCCTCTCGGGACGTGTCGCTAGCCTCTACTTAAAGCCGAGACGCTGCTGCATCTCCTCATCCAAGTTTGTGTTCTATCTGTGGTCTACAACTCAAGTTATCAGACTGCGTAGGGAGTCGGATCTCACATAGTAAACTCCATCAGATTTCTCGCGCCCCAAGGCCTGAATTAACACACACACAGAGCCATGCTACGCGCCAAGCACATGGGTTTCAAGTCGGTGCGTCGCGTCGAAGTGAAGGCCGAAACTACGACCCCTGGAGAGCTGCGTACTACGACGGACGCCACGACGTGTCAGCGCGTCTCGCGGCCGACGGACGCTGCCCAAGCTCGAGTTTACAGTAGATGAAGACGGTGCCGTGCTGCACGGACCTCAACGCGGGTCGTACCCGTTCTACGCCTCTGCTAATAACCCAAATGCCGTCAATATGGACACAACGGACACGCCGTTCCATACGGCTTTGGAACGGGACCTAGCGGCCAGTTTTCAGGCTCTACACATGCGCGACTTCCCGTCGCCTCCTCCTGATGAGGAATGTGACGAGATAGACAATCAAGAGTCAGAGGACAGAGCAACGAGCACGCCACCCCCACAGATGAAGGAGTGTGTTCTCAATGACACACGAGCGACGACATTAGCTCTGAAATACGACAATACTGTGGGTAAATTTGTATGTGGATCGTCCATTGAACGCTTCTCGGGACACACGGGAGTGTGTAGAGTACTGGGGAGTAAGAAGTACCCCGTGATTGATCATAGCTTGAGACTGGGAGATTTGTTGAGAATCGGATCGGTGGGACTTGTGGTGTGCGAACTCAATCGCACAACTAGTGAAGAGACGGAGGAAGCGCTGACCAATGAACAGTACGAGTTCTTGAAGGAGAACTACTTGAGTTTGCCACTACAACAGACATTTCACCCGACGGAAAGGTCGCCGGATATGGACGAGGGAGAACTTGATGATAAGGAACATGAACACACGATGCGTGTCGGAGGAGATACTTCAGACGAAGGCGAGTCGGAAGAGGATAAAGACAGGAAAGCAAGAAGAAGATTAAGTGCTGCGGGAGACGATTGCGCCGATACTCCGCATAATAACTTGCCGCTGGGGGTGGCTGGCACTAACAGTAAGCGGTTCTGCTACATTTGTTATGACGGAGACGAAGATGCAGACAATAATCCACTTGTAGCTCCTTGCCACTGCAAGGGTGACACGAAATACGTTCACTTGGACTGCCTCCAGCGCTGGAATAATAACTTGGATGCAGATGGGACCAATCCAAATCAGAAAGTGTGTGCCGTCACCAATACGGATGGTCTTGATGTGTGCAGTATTTGCAAGGCGACCTACTTGACAAGTGTGCGCCTCGATGATGGCCGCGTGGTGTCGCTGCTTGCCAAGAAGTTACCACCACCCTATGTCACTTTTGCCGTTGTCACGCAACACGAGACACGAAATCGATCGACGGCTCTCACCAACACGCGTTTCCAGCTCAGCTTTGCAAAGTGAGTTTTTAGCTGACAAAAGGGGTTGTTGGTGACGGATAACTAACATTTTGGGTTGTTTACTTTCAGTATGCCGCGAAATCAGCAATTTCTGACTATCGGCCGTTCCACTACAAACAACATGACGCTGCGTTATCGTACGGTGTCCCAGCTGCACGCCAAGGTCAAATTTGAAGATGTACGTGTTTATTCGACAAACAATTGTGGAGCGGCTGACTAATTTCTTTGCTTTTATGGCATTTGCTTGTTTGTAACTTGTCTTCAGAACCAATTTTACCTCTATGATGCGTTAAGTTCGAATGGTACAATGCTGTTCCTTAGCAAGCCTCTGGAATTGGACTGGAACAAGGCAATGCACGTAAAGATTGGACGAACTATTCTGACGCTGAAAGCGAAGAAAAATGGAAGTGGGCAGGACCCGGATCTGGAGATGATGATGAAGATGGAGAATGTGGACGAGTGTCATCACCCCGCATGAACACGCTGAGCAGAACTCCACGAGGACTTGAGAACCGCCTGTCGAGCCCGGGTTCGGCTGCGAGAAATAATAGTTTTTCTGGCAGCAACACGATTAATGACCCGAGCGCTGAACTTGTGACTGCCCCGTATTCAGGACATTTGCCACGGACCTACACAGCGCCGAACGTGCTGGGCTCGCGTATGAATCGAAACATGGCTACTAATGCGGTGGGTTCAAGACCACTACGACAACGGTCATTGTCAAGCACTACTCCTGGGGATAGCAGCACTGATGTGTTGCAAACTTCAGCGTTCCACATCGACGAACTTGAACCTGATGGAACCGGTATATTCACAACACTGGCTGTTCGAGAACCGGTAGTGCTTCCTTCTTCGTCGATGAGTTTCCATGATTTCGCAGCCGAGAATTCGTCGCCATCATTGACATCTCAGCTCGCTGGTGAAGGTATTGTCGACGACAATAGTCATGAGTCGACACGGACTCACCAGGATATAATCGTTGAACGGCGCGGGTTGTATGACCTGGTGGACTCTTTGTCTGAACGCGGAGGGAGCCCCATTGTCGCGTCAATGAGTCCTGGACATCTGATGGAGCGAGAATAAAGCTGAGGCAGTGCTGTTGTCCCTCTCCTCCTAACGCCTCTGGCTGGCGACGCCGTGGGATGGCTTGCGCCTGGATGCTGGCGTAGCGGCGTGTGCTTTTACTCGTATATTTAACCACAGAAGGATTGACAAGAGCACCGCAGTAAAAACCATCTCAAGACTGTGCATTTTCATTTTGCTCTTCTGACTGGTCCTTGCCTACCAGAGAATCTCGGTTAATTAAAGTTCTTAGTAGTAGTCTCACGCTTTTCGACTTTGATAACTATTACGGTGATTCATTCTCGGTCTCCAACTTTTCCTTGTGAAGCTTTGGTCGATTTAATTAAAGGTATGGCCGGATAATGAGCACTTCACTCTATATCACAACCATGTATTAATCTTAAAGGGAATACATCTCAAAACACGTTGGATGTTAAAATCACTTCCAGCGATGCCACTAAGATGAGAGCCAGTCATTTAACATAGACTCCTGAAGTTGCTAGGATAAAGGCTAGCGAGTGATGGTTTGGATTTAGCTTCACATGTGCTGCCTGGTAACCCTAGTTAACTGCTGACACGACAGCAAGAGAGCCTGCAGCTAGCAGAATCACGACAAGCACACCAAGTGCCAAGATCCATTCCGGGTTGTCGCGCCATCTCTGAGTTGATTTAATGGATTTCGCCGTGACCAACCCCAATTTTTTGACATCGGCCTCTGTAATTTTTTTGAAGGGTTCTTCCGGAATGACCCTTGCATTCTGCTGAGCATAGGACTACTCTGCATCTCCTTCAAAAGATCCTTGTCTTTCTGCATCTTCCGACGGTTTGGCTGATTCGAGGGTTGTCTCGGATAACCTTGACTACGTCAGGGCTTTCTTGTACGACCTTCGCAACAACAGTCGGACTCGTTGGTAGTGTCTTCGGAGCGGCAGGTCTCTTCATAAACCATTTTAAACCGCCCCTCTCCTCGTCATTCTCATCTTCCGTCTCAAAAGTGACGCGTCCTTCGAGTTTACGGTATGGTCTGCTATCTTGCAACGTCGTATGATCACTATTGATCTGAGATTCATTGAACCAACCAATAGTTGTATCCTCGGTCAATGCAGCGCTTTTGGCACTCGCAATGATAATGTCGAGCATGAGCAGTTGCAGATACAACTTGTGCATCGTGAAAATGGCTTTCATTACGAGTGATAGATTGATCAAATTTCGAAATACAGCGATATGCGTTGGAAGGAGCTGTTGAAATCTTGCATTTCAATCGGTTGCAAGAGCAGCATGCGAGCGATTAGTGAGTAATACCTCACAGTTCCGTTCATCGTCACTGACGACTCGTCAGGTACAAGCCATCGTGATAGTGAAATTGAGCGTCGCAATCAAGCGCCACTACTGTAGCGCCGTTACATGACTATTACATTTATTGTCGATTAAATCATTGCGATAGTGAAATTTGGTTTCGCGATCAAGCGCTACTAGTGTGGTACATAATATATAATGTACTCTCAGTGGACTTCTAATACTGAAACTTCCTCGCACTACCTGTAGGTAAGCTTCCTGTAAGCTCCACCAGCCCTCCATCGCGTGTTTATTTTAGTTTCTAGAAACGACTCATACCGATTTCAGTAAATATTACAAGTGAAGATCGAGCCGAGAAGCCACATTGTGACGGGGTCACACGTGTACCTTGCTTAGAGGAAGCGTGCTATCAAGAATATACAAACTTTTAGTGAACGGGTCCCTAGCCAGGTTAGAGTAGATTTTAGACTGATTTATTTGAATAGTTAATTGTACCGGTATTATTAATTTGGTCTGTCTTACAAATTACTAATTAACTGTAGTTATGGGTCCTGTCCACATCCACGTGCAAAGGGAGCTAGAATCGCCGCGGGGGTTGACGGCGAGCGTAGCGTGGTCCACAGTGGTGGAGTCTGTGACGAGTGTGTTCGAAGAGAGGTAGACGGTGGTGGGTGCAAGCCAGAGGACTGGAGCCACCGACTGACGGCGGTTGAAGTTGAAGGTGCGGCGGTAGAAGATCGTTGGAGGAGATATGTGTGGGCAAAAGCAAGGAGAGAGCATACAGGCAGGCGAGGCGAAACCAGTAGGGCGGATGTGAGGCCAAGAGGTCGCGGAGGTGTCGAGTCAATATGAAGTGGGAGAGGTCCAATAGGATACGAATGGCGCCGAGTGCTAGGTTTAGTATAGGCGACGGATTGGGCTACGTAGGTGGGGGCAACGAGCGGTGGCATGCCGGCTCGACCCTCATTCAAGATGTGCTACAGGATGAGTAATAGGTGGAGACTAATACACTACTTGCACCGGAAGCACGGGTTGACGGACCTTGGTACTGCGGCTGTGAACGTCGGCCAGGGGACGCTGTAAGGGTGAGTGAACGGTGAGCTGAGCTCGAACACAGATGAGGGCGGTGGATAAGTAGGGCAGAGGGTCCGAGGAAAGAGACCACGGATGTGCGGCGCGCTAGTAGTGTCGTGACCGAGGGATCGAGTGTCCTTGTGTTTCCACGGTTGAAGGTCACTCAGTCTGTTGCATGTTCATGAACCGAGCTTTGCTGGAAGCAGCCAGCGGGACTAGCCGACCGTCGGTGCTGATAACGCTTCCTCCTAGCCATCCCTATCCCCGGTCGGGCAAATAGGGACATTTAGTTGTCCATCGTGAAGCCTCGTGCTCTGGATGCCGCTCATGTTCAACTCCTACCTAGGTGTGAAGGAAGTGGCTTGTGTGCTAAGTTATTCGCAGAAGACCTGTAACAAGTAGGACAGGAGGTCAGCAATAACTAACTTTACTTTATTCTATATATTCTATATAAAAGTAGGTCAAATGTCATTGGTTAGTTCTCATCCACCCGACCTACGTGGCAGTGGGGCGCCCCACACCCCTTACGACAGAGTATTCATCAAACTAATACTCTAAGAAGCATGATCTACTTCTAGAGGCTGTACCCAATCTGGGATACCCCTCATGTAACCCCATTACATCATCCCCCACTTTGATTGGGAATACTCCCAACTAATGAGGAGATCGAAAGAAAGTGCCGCTCTCTTTCCTTCTCATGTCGATACCCATCGACAAGCCACCGCTGTGGCTTCACGGCTTTCATTAAACCTTTTCTGCGCTTTGTATGACACGCCTGAGGTTTCCACGTCAACCTCTTACGTACATCTCGGAAAGACAAGCTCCCACAGTGCCTCGTTTTCATCCAAGTCTAAGACCGTGAGGTCAAAGACTCCAAATGCCAAGTCGAAAGACAATGCCACTCTTCATGCGGAAGCCCGCAAGGTGGCTTCCAAGGAGGTTAGCTAGCCTTCAGCTGGTACTGCGGCTCAAGGGGAGAGATCACGACGTAGTCGCTCCCGTTCTATGTCGCCCGACAACCGACCAAACCCCCGGTTCGTCTATCGAAAGCACAGTCCTGAGACTCCTCCCCGGAATTCAATATTCCCGTGATCACTGACCCAAGTCCGACGAGGTCACCACGGGGTCTGGGAACGATTTCACTCCTTCGAAGGACGCTTCTATTGCCCAGAAGTCCACCAAGGCTGGCTCCAAGCTTTCTGACGTTGAGGCGGCGAGCTCGCCTGCTAGAAACCTGACCTTGGCAGAAGGTCAGGCTCGAGCCTAAGCAGCGAAAGCGGGCCGATAAGGGTGCTGTTACGGAACGTGCGCTTCCCCTAGTTCTCTATCTCGAGAGTTCTCTGTATTCATAGGTTACCGAAACCTTTTCGGAGACTCTGAATCTGAAGTGGAAGAGGAGGAGGGGTTGTATCCGAACCACGAGAGATTTCTAACGATTTCGATGCGCAGCTAGAGCTTTATCGAGCTGCTTGGCAACAAAGCGCTTCAGAGGTAACGTCCTATGCGCGTTCTACGCCTTACGGATACTATCCACCAGATGAGAGGACTTCACAAGCAGCTGGCGCTTCCCAGAGAGCCGCCGCTCTTGGACGACCCGCTCCACATGGTAGTGGAGCTCGCCGTTCCGATCAAGGAGGGCAGGAGGAGCTCTCGCACGCGTTTGAGAACGAGGCTCCTTCTCAGCCGTATCCTTCTGGACCCTCATCTTCGGGTCGGGACTCTGTGGGGTCCCTATTAAGCGACGAGGTCCGTCAGCTTCGGGATTGCGTGTACGCGATCGAGACTGCCCTTGGGCTTGGACCTGGTGGTCAAGCTGTCTCTCAGGTTGGCAAGCCGGGGGCCCTAGAGGTCCTTCGTCAGGATTTGAACGCTCTTGGTCGTGAGAACCGAGAGTTCCATGGGCGCGTTGACAGCCGAGTTCCGGCTTCCGCCCTGAAGGAGCTCCGTCGAGGCTTAGACGTTCTAAGCCATGAGGTGCATGGTCGGATGCCCTCTTATGAGCCGCAGGGGTACTCGTACCACTCGGCTTATGGGTATAGATAGTTCTTACCCAAGCTCTTCCCATTCGGTACCGTCATACCCTTCGTATGACTCGCGTGGGTACCAGCCTGTATATCATTCGCAGGCTTCGACACCGGCAACTCCGGTTGTCCAGAGGACTCAACCTCGTTTCGAGGAGGTGAGTTCTCACCTTGGTCTTCCTCCGCCCGAGGAGAAGGGCCCAGCGGATCGTGATACCGCTTAAGACGCCCAACGTAAAACGCCGGCCGCGTCGCCATTGATTTTGGGAGGTCAATGGTATACGCCGCGACATGTCTGGCCAGGACCGCAAAGGGTCCAATGAAGCGGTGCTTCAACTTGTTGCTCCCTACTGAGCTAACCAAGTTTATAGGTAGGTTTTTGGTGTCTAGTAGGACTAAATCGCCCTCTTTAAACTCGTTAAATTTCCTCGTCCTTTTCTGTCTGAGTACTCCTTCTGTTTGTCTTGGGCTAACGCCATAGCGGCTCTAACCCGGCTGATCAACGTCCGCCTGTCGTCTATAAACGACGGCAACTGTCTTTTTAAAGACTCTGGATAAATTCCTGAGACCAGGGAGGAAAAGGCTTTCCGATCCTCTCCCCCACTTACGATGGAGGCCTCGGTGCCTCCCCGCAAGGTTAGCGGCACCTGGGGGTGTCGTAACCCATTCAAGTAGAACGGGGTAAACCCCGTTGATGCGTGTACCGCATTGTTGAGTGCAAACTCAACCATAGGAAGCTAGTCCGACCAGGACCGAGGTGCTTCCGCACAGATACTGCGAAGAGTATCCTCGAGCACGCAGTTGACGCGCTCCGTCTGACCATCCGTCTGCGGATGGTCCGCAGTTGACATCGTCAACTTAGTTCCCAACAATTGGAACAGGGTGTCCCAGAACGCACCCGTGAAACGCGGGTCTCTGTCCGAGACTATGGTCTCTGGTAGACCATGATAGCGAAACACGCTATCTAGGAACAGCTGTGCAGCTTGTTTCCCGGTGACCTTGTCACGTACCGGAGCAAGATGTACCATCTTGCCCAAACGGCAGACAAACACCAATATGCCGGTGTTGCCCTTGTCATCGGCCGGCAGGCCGAAGACGAAGTCGAGACTCCTCGACTTCCAGCAGTCCGCTGGTACTGGTAGGCTCTGCAGTGGAGCCGAGGCGTGGCCCGAAGGCTTCACCCTCTGACATGTTTCACATGTCTTGACATAGTGTGCTACCCACTTATACATGCGGGGCCACCAAAACGTCTGAGAGACCATTTGGTAGGTCTTCTCTCGGCCAAGATGGCCACCCGTCGGCGCATCATGCGCCTCTAGAAGTATGTCATACTTCAGATCCTCGTCGTTTGGAACGACAACCCGAGGAGGATCTCTAGGGTCTACTCTGTAGTGGAGTAACCCTTCGGCCAGCTCATAACGATGGAGCTGTGCCCGCTGTCGAGGCGTAAGCCTGTCGACTTTGGCGTCCTTGCCATCGGACAAGAACTGCACCAGTGGTGTGTAGTTCTCGTCCCCTTGATACGCCAAGCGTATCCGATCGTATAGATCTGTCGTGACCCGACTGACATGAGCTAGCTCATAGTCAGGTCGACGCGACAATGCATCGGCAAGCACGTTGAGCTTGCCCGGCTTGTATTCAACGCGGAAGTTGTATTCCGCGAAGAATGACAGCCACCTCACCATCCGCTGCGACAGATGCGGCGAGTTGGTGGCAGTCAGCAATGACGCGTGATCAGTATAGATCACAAAGGGCCTCGTGCCCAAGAGATGGACTCTAAACTTGACAAGAGCGTACTTCTTCGCAAGTAGCGCTTTGTCATGAACGGGCTAGTTCCGTTCGGCAGCCTTCCGCTGCCTGGACTGGAAGGAGATGACACGTTCGTGTCCCTCATCGTCCTTCTGCAACAGCGCACAGCCTATTGCATAGTCAGAAGCGTCACAGACGACGCTAAATGACTTGTTTTCGTCCGGCAAGGCCTGGACTGGCGCTTGCTGTAAGCTCGCCTTGATGCTGTCGAAAGCATCCTGGTGCTGTTGCTCCCAGACCCAGTCGGCATCTTTATTTAAGAGATCCGACAAGGGTCGAGCTAGTTCAGCGTACCCTGCGCTGTACTTATGAAGATAGTTGGCTAAGCCCAACCACTTCCGGAGGTCCTTCTGCGACCTCGGGGTCGGCCAAGCCGCTATGGCCTTTACCTTCCGTGGATCGGCGTGTACGCCGACCCTGATGACAAAGCAGCCGAGGACCTTTATCTCCTCAGCTGCAAAGACTCACTTGTCGATGTTGGCATAGAGCTTGTTAGCTCTCATGACCTCAAACACTCGACGGAGGTGCTCCAAATGCACCTCCATAGCCGTCTGGCCACCTTCGGCACGGCTATGGACGAATATATCGTCGAAGTACGTCTGAGCGAACGTACGCAATGGTCTAAACAATTGTGTGACCAAGCGATTGAACGTCGCTGGGGCATTTGATAGCCCCTGTGGCATCGCTAGCCACTCCCAGAGCATCCCACTCGGGGTGCTCACTGCGGTGGGAGGAATGTCACTCTCCCGCATCAGGATCTGGTAGTATCCGTCTACCAGATCCAGGGCACTGTACAGCGTACAGCCCGACATGTTGTTCAGCAACACATCCTTGCGAGGGATCGGCGTCTGTGCCGGTACCGTCGCATTGTTCAGCTTGTTGTAAGCGTGAACCAGACGCCACTTCCCGTTCGGTTTACGAAGGCAGAAGGTTGGCGTCGAGTGCGGGGACTTCGACTCCCGCACCATGCCTGACTTCGCCTTCTCGGCGAAGAAGGCATCTATGACCTCCCACTGCTCGCGAGGTAGAGGCCACTGCCTCGTGACACAGTACTTTGTGCCAGGCACGAGGTCAATCTCGTGCCGAACTCCCCGATCCGCCGGGAGTTGGGATGGTGGATGCTTCGACACCACATCCGAGTACTTTTTCACGAGAGGATACACTGGATCCTCCGGGTTCTTGAGAATCTCAGAACCCAAGCGTGTTGCACGCTGCTTCGTGAACCCCTCCAGGACGTCCTCGTCCATTACGGAGGAAGAGTTCAAATCTTCAGGAGAGGTCTCCGGCTTCAGGAGCACCATCTCCGCGATCTCTCCGGCCTTCAACTCGGCCAGGAAGTCCTTCATGGACAATTCCTCGAGGTTCAGCAGTGCTGACACCTCTGGCAGTGCCTCCAGATGGACAGCACCTGCCCTAACTTGACGACCGGACACGCCGTCGAAGACATGGCATTGCTCTTCGACCGGCCGTGCCGGTGGAGCCTCAGACTCCAAGTGTGGTACTTGGTTATCCACACGGGAGGTGCTCAACGACACCTCCGCACTCGTACTGGTCTTCGTGACCCCGCGTGGAACTCTATTATCCACGCTAGAGACGCACGCTGCGCTCTAGATCTTCTTCTCGGTCTCTTCGACCTTGTGTGGAACTATGTTACCCACACCGGAAGCGCTCTCAGCGCCCTCCCCAGCACCCTCAGCTGCTTGTGGACCTATGTTACCCGCTTGCGGAACTACGTTACCCGCCTATGGACCTATGTTGCCCACTTGTGGACCTATGTTACCCACACAGGAGACACCTTCAGCGCTCTCCTCAGCAGCCTCTGCTGCTTGCGGACCTATGTTACCCGCCTGGTTAGTGCCGCCCGGCACTGCCACAGTCGAAGCCCATACGGCG
This sequence comes from Phytophthora palmivora, assembly GCA_008079305.1. Classification (NCBI taxonomy): domain Eukaryota; phylum Oomycota; class Peronosporomycetes; order Peronosporales; family Peronosporaceae; genus Phytophthora; species Phytophthora palmivora. The sequence continues at coordinate 30,073 of VOQZ01001172.1, read as the reverse complement.
CGACGACTCTCAGCGTTGGGACTCGCCGTCGTGGCAATCCCACATGCTTGGCAATGAGCCTTGGTCTCACGACCGGTTGCGAGGCTCACCGCAATATCTTCACCGGAGTCAGTGACTCCCAGTACTTCTTCGGGCGCATAAGCGCCTTGGCGACCATCTCTGGCGCCCCAGTCCCGGACAGAGGTGGGAACATTACTCACCAAAGCTCTGTCGGAGACTGCAGGCCGGCTAGCCCCAATGGCTTTGCCGCGCCAATCGATCCAGGGCTCGTGCTTTTCGAGCCACGGCATGCCCAGGATCAAGTCGTACTTGTCCATGTCTAGGACAAGGAACGACTCCGTGCTGTCAAAGTCTTCAAACTTTACAGCCAGGTCCATACGGACCCCAGGTACGTTAACCACCGTACCATCGGCCAGTCTCACCGAGACCTGGCCCCTGCCTTTGCTTTCACGCAAAGCGTCGGCATACTTGTCGCCATTCCGCGCGACCGTCTGGTGTCGAGCAAAGTTCGTCGACGCCCCAGAATCAATCAGGATTCTGAAGGGATCTCCCTATCCCCGTACACTCGCGTGTACCACGAGCAGTCCGCCGCTGCTCTTTCTCGTCTCGAGAGCACCCAGGCTCTCAGGGGCTAAGCCTCCATGGCGTGCGCCGTCCGCACTCCTACCATGGGGACTTAGATCTTCCCCAGTAGGGCGCCCCGCCCCTACTGGTGACCCCAGTTTCCCTGGCTCTTGGTCGCGGCTTCTGCCTCGGGCCCCTCGAGCCCCTAGGTTTGGAAGGGAACTTCCTTTGCCCTCCCGCAGGGCAGGCACGTTGCATGTGCCCGAGCTTCCCACATCCGTAGCAACGGATGGAGCTCTGTACGGCCGTACCCAGTTCCATGGGTACCGGCCCGGTGCTAGCTCCAGCTGCTGGAGCTCCTTGCACTGCGCCTGACGACGCATTGTGGCCCTGCCACACCGACGTAGGAGTACGAGCCTGTCAGTGGCTGTACTCCTCTTGGAGGGCGATCTGGATCGCCTCCTCCATAGTGTTCGCGTGCACACGGAACAACTGTGTGCGGGATGGGCCCACCTTGATGCCATCCATGAACACTGTCACCTTGATGTGTTCAGGTAGGGGTTCCCTACCAGAGATGCAGCGAGTACTCGCATCTCCTGGATGTACTCATGCAGCTCACGCTTCCCTTGTTTACAGGCAAGGAAGCGCGAGCGCTGGCGATACTCATAGTTCGCCGAAAGGAAGGCGGCTCTAAGCTGTTGACACAGCTGAGCCCAGGTTGTGAAACAACCCGGCGTTGTCGGTTCGCGTGTGTACGCCCAGGTCTTCGCCCGACCTCTTAGGTTGGACAGGGCGAAAGCGACCCGAAGTCGCTCGGTCGAGATTAGAGCCGCGTCCATCGCGAGCTCGACCTCTCGGACCCAGAAGTGGAGGTTCTCTCCCTCCTTTCCCTCATAAGGATTAACCTTAAGCCTCAACGGCTTAGGTTGGGCTGGCTTCATCTCAGCCACGGGGGTCTGCAGCCCCTGTACGTGGGCGATAAGCCCTCTCTCGTACGTGTCGAACGCCTCGATGCGTTCGACCTGTTCGGCTGGCGTTGCAGCCGCCAAGCTGCGGAGGGCATCACCTCCAAAGATGCCCACCATCTTCCGGACCGACTCAAACTGAGAGTCGGTCAAATGAGGGAACTCCCCTCTATCCATCCTGGCTTACCTTATAGGAGCCACAGAGGATTCAGGTAGTCAATCTACCCGCGTAGGCGTGGATTGACTACAAGTGCTACCAAGTGTGACGGGGTCACACGAGCACCTTGCTTGAGGAAGCGTGCTATTAAGAGTATACAAACTCTAAGTGAACGGCGGTTCACTAGTCCCTGGTCTGAGGGGACTTAATAGCCAGTTTAGAGTAGATTTTAGACTGATTTATTTATAGTTAGTTAGGTTCATTTGGCCTGTAATACAAACTCCTAATTAACTATACTTTAACCTAATTATGCATATAAAAGGTAGGTTTAATGCTATTGGTTGGCCCTCAGCCACCGAACCTACGTGGCAGTAGTGTGGTCCACACCACTCCAACTGAGTATTAAAACAAATACCCACAGAAGTATATCTACTTCTAAAGGCGGTACCCTTTCTGGGGTACCCCTTTCACGTAACCCCGTTACAGGTTTCGCTGGAATCCCCCCGACTTTGCTGCCCCCAGTGCTCCACCGCGCATCAGTGGGTGCTATGGCGGTGTGAAAGCACCGAGAAGGAATTGCCACCGCTAATTTGGTCGAAGGTACCGATATGCCTAACTGAAATTTATTTTCCGCACCTTAAAATTGTAGCCTGTCTGTCTGTCTGTCTGTCTGTCTGTCCTTCGGTCACGCTCCTTTCCACCGGACTGAACCTCTCGGTTAGCATCTTTTTTGGAGCGCGTCTCTATACATTTTTCACCCATCAAAGCAGCTGCACCTATCGTATTGACTGGAACTTTCTTTCCAGAAATTACAAAAGTAGCACTGTCCGCATTATGATTCGGACTTAGCTGGAGCGTCGTCGAACTTAACTGAAATCGAACAGTAGTGCATTCTGAACCCATATGTTGGACAACCATTTTCTACCAGTATCTATTATAATAATATTTGTTCTTTTATTTAATACTAAAACCACCATCGTAAAACTGCTCTACTAAACTGGCTGCGTCACCCAATTGATATGTACTGGTTGGCGAAACCTGTGTTAGTGTCCAGGGCGTAAACACCGCTCTCTGCAGACGGATAGAAAAGTGTAAGTCGAGAAGATAGAGTATTTTTAAGAATCGTTATCAGTTTTTTGTTTCAACTCGCATGTTTCAACTCGCATGTTTCAACTGGCTAAACAGCTGCAGGTTCATCCGTTTTAATGTGGCGAAACTTGAGCAATTTTTTATTGTAACGAAGGTGCTGTTAGCACGTGTGTTCGTAGTGCCGACTAAGTAGTATATAATTCTAGCTTTGTGTGCGAGATTGGAGCGCCCAGACGCGCATCTCGAGTAAACCTAGACTATTTATGTAGCTTCATCAAGCCATTTGCGCTTCATGTTGATGCAGGTGAATGTTACACACTACTCGAGCGCTTACCTCTTCTGCACAACTATCTACCAGCGCTGATGACACAGACTTCGGCTACAGCTATCGCGACAGTTACACTATTACAGTGATTCGGCAGCTGCGAAGTAGCACACGCTATACTATTACCACGATAGCCAATCTAATAGGAATTCTATTTTCTGATAGCAGCGTGTAACGCAGTGGATACGATTGGGTAATACTACAGATTCTGAACATCACGATCCACACAGCCTAGCGCATAACGGAGATCGGCCGCTAGCAGCAAGTTACGTAGGATCAGAAGGACAATAAGAAAGTAGCGAGTTTTGATGCTTAGTCTAATCATTTCTATAACATGCAGCGATTAAATCATTTTACAATCAAGAGTATATTAGAAGACCTAAGTGTAAATTAGTCTAACTTTGAGTAGTTGTGTGAGATTATCTACTGCAGCTATCATGGCAACTACGGTATGATATAGTTTGATATAGACTGCATAGCACTTAAGATTGCCGCGCAATAGTCAAAGCGCGGGTAAACACTCTGCACCGCGGTTCACCGAGTTTCGTTGGTAAAAATAATTTGGATTTTAACTGCCGGTGCTGTCGCTGTCGCTGGCGCGATGTCGGAACCACCGCGCTACAAGTTACCGAGCCGCCCTGTATGAGAAGCGAAAAGAATATAATATGATATGGAGCGGCAGCTACGTTGCAGTCTTTAATTTATTCTCTAATAAATAGTTTCGTTTATTCAAACTGAATGTACTTCACACAAACAACGTCGGTCGGTACGTATAATCATCAGTTCCAACTGCGATCGTCTAGATTGATGTATATCTATTCGTTCGAATAGTAACGATAATATACTATATGTGCAGTACTTCAGTAAATTGCTGAGTGAGATTGGAGAAGACCTTTCAACACGATACGGGAACATTTTCCTATGATAAAAATCTAAGGTCAGAGAGGGTATGGGTGACACTAATTACAACAAAATCCAGTGTGTTTTGAATTATATTGAACATAAAAATGAATGCTAACGAAAAGGAGTTTTAGGGGTATTACAACACTCCTCAAGCACTTCGTTCAATTATCGTATGACATCACGAGCTCCAACAAAAGTTAAACGAAGCATCCGCGTAGCGGATGCCCAGAGCGCTAGTCCTACCACTACTATACGAGTAACACCGTCGGTCACGCTCATCATCTTATAGCCTTTTCCTGTAGTTCTGCATATTTGGATGTATCCCTTTTTTGCATTTACATTCCGTTTCGCATCCTATCAAAGCACATAATCACTACCACACAGCATCATGACAAGGGAAGGCATTACAGTTGAAAATCCCATATGTTTTATCAGTGTTCGTGGTATCGTAAAGTCCAAACAAATTTTTAAACATCATTTGATTGACACGGTTCCGTCGTGACCAAATATACTGGCTCAAGTTATCCACATTAAAGTCAATGAATTAAGGGGGGATTGCTCAGTGTTATCGGTATAAAGAGCGCGTGTAGTAGTTGAAGTGGTAAAGAGGCCCTCTACTTATGTTTTCGATTCCTGAAATCGCTAGAGCCTGGGAGAGTTGAGGCCTATGCGCGGATGAAAGTTACAACCAGGAACAATATCTGAGATTTAAAGTAAATTACCAGTGCCACGTTGAAGGTAAATTTAACGTTCAGTTTTAAGAAGTATCTTGGAGCAGTCTGTTGATTTCAATTCGATATTTAGTGTTAATTTTTGAACGAAGACGAGGGTAGGAAGGTCTGCACCATAATAAAAACAAAAATAGTCTATTCAAAAAGAGTACGAAGAGTCCGTTAGTTGAAGGAATTTGGAACAGAAGGTATGTTAAGACAACTTATCAAGCTTATCAGTACAAGTATTTTCAGGGAGAACATCTATCACAACTGAAATAGTTATCATGTTTAAACATAAATTTCGATCGAATTTGAAGCAACATTGTTACTATCTAGACGATTTAGGTTGTGTTGACAAGTAGGTTAAAATCTTCATAGCAATGTCCTGCGAGTTTCAAGTATAGTTTTTGCTTGCGTCGTTGTTAACGAGTTGGTTTAAACACCGCAATTTGAGGTACGAAGTTGCTCTTAGCCAGAGGGAGGGACACAAGATATGTTCTGCGTTTGTATCATTGTAATTGATTCAGTTACAAACAGAGAGTTGTAGTCTGTGTGGAAATATTGGGTAATATATGAGTAAAACAAGTTCACCAGGTCCTATAATCATTCTTCTAGATAGATCCACTATTTTCTAAGTTTGTATTGCTACATATTTTTACATATACGTGGTTATGATCAGCTGAGTAGCACTAAGCCAGCCGTAGCGACTTATGAATAGTTCAAAACAGATATTAAAATTTTGTTTACTTATATGAACAAATTAATCTGTTAGTGACTTGGCGGGTAGTTGGTTCTACGTCAAGTACTGTTCCCTACGAACAAACTCTGTATACCCGTCACCCACGACATTCAGGGCACTGGGGGATGGATCCTCTACCACCAAACAAGAGGTCAACAATGGACGCCCATACTAGCTGGCAGCCTTTATCAAAAGACCGAAAGAACGGATGACCGAGCTTTTGTCGATGACTAATCCATGTTCAACATACCTTCGTTGAGACTGTCTCGACAAAAATCTACAAGGTCAACTACAGTTGGCTTTTGAAACAGAATTATTGAAGCTTTTATTTATATTCTTTTGTTGAAGAATAAAAAATATCTTTCACGTCAAGTATTGTTCATATAATTTTACCAACCTCCGACAAACAAACTCTGTATACACGTCACTGTACAACACATCAAGAAGACACAATAGAGAACGACCCAGCGACCACACTCGGACGGAATCTACTCTTTGTAGTGCACTGGAGAACACCGGCTGGAACATCGCACCAACATTAAAACTCATTGCACATACTAACGCCACGCTCACTAAAAACAACCCGCACAACGCCGGAGGAGCTGCGATCCCCGATGCCAAGATCAGAAACAATAGCAGAATCAACACCTCAGCAAAAAGAGGAAATTCGCACAAAGACGGTCGACATACTATAGATCAGTTAAATTTGCTCAAATAGAAGTCCACATATCATCAAACAAACTGTTTAACGATGAAATCATATAACGCGTTCCACCAAAAGTTAAACTAAGCATCCGCGTAGCGGATGTCCAGAGCGCTAGTTGTAAATTTCTATCTGACTAATACCGTGCTATACACGGGGAAGCTCTGGATTGAATACAACTAGGCGTTATGAAATATATGAAATGCTTGTGACAATTCGAGGTGCATCAAAATCATCGAGAGCAAGTGACACCTACATCTTAAAATTCTCAGCAACAAGATACTAAACATGTTTTCGCTGCAAAATGCAATTGAAAAAGATTAGCGGGTTGAGAACACATAAGTAATCGCTGCCGGATTCTAAAGCTTCTAGGCGCGAATTCTCCTGCATTGCATCTTGCAGCGGAGTGAAATACTTAAGAAAACTTAGCGATAACGGCTCCATAAGATACAGCTGACACAGCGTTTTCACTCGAGTGACAGCAACGTAAAATGACGAACGTTGAGGAGAATGCCGTGTTGAATGCCGCAATGGACCAAGAATAATCTTTATCACTGTTAGGCCCTGGCGTTTTTCACTGGTGAGAGCGAAAGCAGGAACTAAGAGGACTTGTTTCACAACCACAGTGAACGAACGCTGAGGCATGATGATCTTTACATTTCTCTAAAATTGAGTTACCAAATAGCTATACATTGTGCTGCCCAGTTCATTGCCTGTGTCGTGCATCCTTTCTTTCCGTGGCGTGTGTCTGTGCGAGTGCAACCACTGCATAGCATGCAGCCTATAATGCGTGCTGCACATTTGAATCATGCAACCACTTAATCACGAACGGGTCTTTAGCTGTGGTTTTTTCGCGGGATTGTCACAATATCTGTTTAAACCCGTGCGGTTCAGACAACATTCCTGGGTGATTTGGGTTTTGATGTTGCAGGTAGCCGCCACATGTAACATTCACTGGAACCTTTTAAATATCCAGCGGCTATCTAAAACTGCAGGTTCGATGGTATCAATGATGTATTAAACCTATCACTTAGAATATTTTGATATATTGCATTTATAAGAAAACAGAAAAATAACCCCCACTTGTCAAGAAATTTCAAAAAACATATTAAATGTATCAGTCTTTGTTTTTTGACAAGTTCTACAGTATACATAGCAACTGTATTGAGATTTTATTTTGGGTATCCGGTATATAATATTCCAAAGTTATTTTGGGTAGAATGACCTCTGTAGAAACTCTGGATTAAAATCCAGAGAACAGCCCAGAACGACTTAGCGATGCTCGATATCTGATGTTGAAAATTTAGGTGTTTGCAATAACAAAACACTTACTTCGACGTAGACAAACAGTGGAGGCAGTAGTGCAAGTCAACGCTGAATTTTCTTCAGTAGTAGAAGTGCCCATAGCATCACATACGCTCGAAAGCGACGCGGAGGGCAGCTAAGCTGGACCTCCATCGTACGACTGCACCGAATCGCCGATAAGATCGCACAACCTCGCATGTTGCTACCTGTATATTATAGGCTAGAATACACTGTGATTGAACTGTCGATTGGCCCATTTTACTTTACTGAGATTGTCCTGTAAACAACCGTTCCGGAATCAATTATACTTTTTTCATTTAGTGATTTCTATAGTGTGAATTTATTGGTAAATTTGCTCCTTCATAGCACATAAACTCTGGTGTAGGTATGTTCCTCCTCAGAAAAATCAACTCGTCCCTGCAACGCCAATTCATCAACGTGAAAATCTGCGTTTGATGTGTACATGTAGTGAATTCCAAGAACAAATGTTAACGTTAGAGAATAAATCTACAAAACGATAACTGATACGCTACATTGTATTTGTAAGTGTTTCTTCTCTGTAATTGGAGACCACTACCTCCGTAGTATGGATAGCAGAGCTCCTGCGATTTCACCAACTTCGTCCATCGGAGCCGAGGGTCCTAATACTGTTGCGACATGGCCTGATACACGCTGAGCCTTGCTGTGGGTATTGGTATTGTCGACAACTCGCTCTTGAAGACTTAATCGGAAAGTAGATTCACACTTGGAGGCAACAATAGTAGCTGCGTCTGTGAGATTCAGAGTGTTAGCTCCAATCACCACGTCGCAGTCTGGAAGAACGCCTGATGCCAACGTGGAGTGCAGCCATTCCTGACAAGCGTGGCTTGAGCAGAATCCACGAGTCTGACTCACAGAGGGAGATTCAAACGACAGCAGTGTGTAGTTGCTGTCGGACTGACACGTGATGTAGTTTGGGTCCGATACAGTTGACTGGAGGACGTCGCTGATCAGTTGAGTAGAGCAGGTTTCAGCCATAGTCACAGTCACTGGTATCACCAATAACGCTGCCAAGGTTCTAAGAGTCTGCATGGTTAGGAGGAATTTCGGAAGTGGTAAAGTTGAGAACAGTATGACGAGAGATGTATTGGAATAGACATGGCTCGACCTAGTTGACTCATAGCAGCGACATTATACGAACCCCGATAGATAGCACTCCACCTACATCCTCCATAGGGACCGAGTGGCCGATAACGGCGGCTATGTTGTCGGCTGTGTGTCCGAGGTTGTTGTGGTCTTTCTTCGTGCTCACCGCACTTTCGTCCACAGTAGCCTCGCCACATCTAGAGGCGATGGCGACGGCAGTCGTGAGGTTGAAAGACCGGGGACCGATGACTACTTGACAGTCCGGCAAAAGACCTGATGACAAAGTTGAATTGAGCAGAGCTTGGCAAGCAGAACTAGTACAGAACTCCTGTGTTTGGTTGAGTGAAGGACTCTCAAACGACAGCAAGGTGTAGTTGCTATCCGTCTGACAAGTGGCGAAGTTGGGGTCCGACGCAACGGGTTTCAACACGTCGTAGATCACTTGAACGGTGCAATTCTCAGCCTCAACCACGAAGGTTGCAGATAACAGCAGCACTACCAGGAATGATCCTACCAACTGCATGATGAAGACAGCGCAAGATGAACAATGACCAAGGAGATTTGGCTGAGACCAGAAACAACCATTTTCATCGATAACAAATCCATCACTGTGTGGCTCATGGTGTGCATCGAGGTCGGCGTGATTTCATGCTCTGATGTCCCACCTACCCGATATGACGAAGTTTTCAGAATGAACTTAGATGGCCGCTTCTAGTGTATTTCTTCATTTGCTGTTCTCCACGCAAACGATGAAGAATTCCATCGCGACGAGCATCAGCCTCATGCTTGCGACTTGCTCTAGTGTCATGTCGGAATTCACTGTCCTCATGTACACAGACAGCAGGTTCGAAGATTACGTTGGCCAAGTTCACTTCGATTCCACAGATCGATGTTACCTGCTGTGCAGTGATAGCGAGGCTGTGGCTGCTTTCGTCTGGGATGGAGAACCACAAGGAACGCAACTTGCCATTTTCGAGGATGTCGAGTGTCAAGGTCGATCTGTCATTGGAGATACGAAGACTGGGGCTGCATTCTCTGCTATTGCCTCGGGTCACAAAGTTCGGTCTTTTATCTTGTCGACGACAGGAAAGTTAACTCCAACACGAGGAATCGTCCACTCGTGCAAGGAGAAGAGCGGCATGGCATACAAACCTCTCAACGATACTGCTGCGTGGAAGCATTGAATGTCTACATATTGTAGCTGTTTCTAATTTGAGCACACCAGGTATGCATAGATTTTGATGACATGGCAGAATGAGTGTTGTGGAAAATCAATTGCTGCGTCAGTCACAGCGTTCATATAGCTATCCCTGGCCAGATCAAAGTTCACTTGTAGAGACTAAGCGAGTTGAATTCGCTATTACTTTACTTTGGTATATCAGCAGCATTGTACTGTTGTCCGAAAAACATTAGACTAGAAGGAGTATCCGAGTTCTAGGGATGCGCAGCTTCAACTGCATGGCGAAGTGTGTCGTCTGAATTCTTTGCAGGTTCCAGTTGTTTTGGTCGAGGATATGGTTTCTGTAACTTCCAGCTCGATCTCCACTTATAGTATTGACAGAATTCGTCTTGTAGTTGCATCTTTTTTGAGCCATAACGCTCAGCCAACTTCTCTGGGGTCATCCCAGAGATGTACATCTCTTCCATCTTGACCAAGAATTTCTTGTTCTGTGCTTTCTGGTACCAGCCTTTTATCTTGCCGATACTGCGCCTTATTCTGCTGACAAATGTGTTGACATTTAGTGGAATGCTGCCCCTTTCCTCGCCCGCACCGACTCCTTCCGCGTTTTCCTCACCATGACCGTGAGTTTTACTCCTTTTCAAACTGGTGTGAGTTATTTCCCTTATACCTGAGTGATCCAGAGGAGTAATACATATGTAGCGTTGGTTGTAGTTATCAGAGAGGTTAAGACTCCAAGTAGGAGCCACAACAGCGATAATTTGCGCATGACTGGGTTTAATATGGTAGATGCGAAGTGCCCACAGGTAAAAGTGAACACGCGATGGAGGCGCCGTCGATCTCCCAGGAAGCTTAACCTTGAGGTATTACAAGCAAATTCTAAAGTGATTTCATAGTCCTCTTGAGTTGGGTGTTATCGTTGTCGCCAAGTTTGTCATGTCGTCAGATACGGTGCCTCACCTTCTTGGTACTTCTGCATACGGACCAACACACCAAGTTGGTGACCAACTGCTACATGTAGCTACAACTGCATGATATGAAAATACATGTACAATTGTGAATTGGTGGCAACATCACATCCAAATCCCTTTGCAGTGATATCCCCTAGTAAAGAAAATCAGAGCAGTATACAAGCAGGATAAAACGTCGCTTTGGACAGGGGCTATGCGGTATCGACTAAAATGTTTAAAGAGGCCTCATGACTGTATACACAGCAACAAGTAAGCCATACTAGAACAAGTTGTCCTGAACAACTTTCAGCTTTATCTGTCGGGATACTCATCCGGGATACTCATCCGGGCTGCTCGTGATTACCATAGTGATTGCAAGTGTATTATCGTAGGATTGGTAATGTACTTTCTTTTTACGGGATTCTTTAGGGCAGTGTTTGTATCACCCACTGAAAATGCATGTCCATCAGCGCTATCGATGGTGAAAATTTCAGGGATGTGCAAGTAAATTACCAAATAAATATTCTGATATGAACCTCATCCTTTCATTTCTTCAAATGCGCGGCATACAGAAGGAGAAAGCAGGTCAATATGGTTAGCTGTGAAGGAAGCGGTATGTTTGCTACGTTTATCTATAAATTGACAGAGCTAACACGAATCTCTATTTGTATAAGGTGTGTGATCCACTTGACAACAACGAATTCCGTGCGGAAACTCGAGACTGCCAATCGTTGCCAGTCCCATTGGGGGGTGTTCATCTCTATTTAATGTCGCCACGTGGTCAGTGCTACATCGTGACTGACAGTTCGTGGCAAGCCGCATCCACGAAATGCTGTCTGCAGCAAACAAGTATTTTGCCCTACGGTGGATAACTGGAGACGACGCAAGCATGGAGATAAAATATGTTTTCCTCGGAGGAAAACGTCTGTGATGGCAGGACCCGAGCAGCCAACTAGCTTAAGCTCTGGAGTCTTCGTGGCTTCAACGGAATGGGCGTATTTGCATGGAGAAACGGGATGGCTCACGTTACGAGGTAAAGCTCCACGACAAGCGTCCTTGACGTTACGTACGCAGATGTTGTAGCAGTTGCTGTGCTCTTCTGAGGTGAATCTGTCATCACACCAAAATGAACCCTCTCAGGAAATTGTAAACATAGAAAAACTTCTGGACGAGCTGATCGCTAAGCTGAGAGAGACAGACTTAAAGAACTGAGAGGTGTAATGGTAGTTTCCTCAGCATAGCTGACACAAAGGCAGGTAGCAGAATAACAATACGCGTCTCCAATATGTGAATTGTAGTCAATAAAGAAGCCTTCTCCATGAGCTGCGCAGCACTCCCGACATTCATGCGTTAATCATTCACGCCCCACTTGGTGTCCATTATAAAGAAGATTTGGTGCGCCACCTATGACCATTGATCTCTGCATACAAGCAGAAATCTCACGTTGTAGTCGCTCTTCAGCAGGCGGACTCCACTAAGCTCCTTACTTAAGATCCTTCAATATCACGCCTACCGCCTTCGTGCACACTGCATCCCCCTGTTTTGGAGGTAGATTCTCTACCAGGTAATGTCCTGTGTTCATGCCGATTTATTTTACTTACCCAGTGCCACACAGGTCAGCAGTCTGCTGACAGCAGATCCTATCGACTTCGAGATTATGCGGTAAAGACGATTATGGTGGTGATTGTGGAGTTCCCTCGATTACGCTGCTGTATATGAGGGTAGGGTAGGGACGGCTCTGAGCACACAAGATTTGAACTACAGCACCGTAATTTTGGACTTAAACACCGAATCCACAAAGGTCATAAGCACCGTTTATTCAGAACTCAACACCGCAAATATAATCTGCAACACTGCAAATATAATCTACAACACCGCAAATATAATCTACAACACCGTATGTATTGACCATATCACCGCACAAATGCCGTTTGGGAGCTACAGCCTGCTACTCCAATGATGCGAGTAGAGGACTGCAGCACCCAAACTTTGTAAACCAGCACCGTAAAATCGACGTCAGCACATAACCCAACCCTGGACATAAGCACCGTCCAAATAGCGCACAACACCTTAAAATAGTCGCGCAACACTGATTAAACAGAGTAAAACACTGTAAGTGCTCACAACAGAAAGGAGAAGAATTAATATCCAGAGCAATATTTGTCGTATCCTAGTTATGATAAATGCATTGACTACAAACGCTAATATCTTCGTCGCTTAGTTTGCGTACATGACTGCCGAGACGTAGCAATATTATCACACAGAATGGTCGTGTTTGATGTACCGGTTTCCAGTGGAAGGCCAATTTCTGCGTCGCTGCGAAGAGTAGACCCACAACGCTCTTGGTATTCCGGGATCACTAGCACAGAGGGGTTATGAATGGAAGTAGGGGCAGTGTAGTGACCGGTCATTGGTGCGTTTCCGCCAGCAGTATCAGGAATCATTAAACCAGAGCGCAGGGTATGATGGTGACGATCTTGCTGACCGTTGTCATCACTGGTAATAGGAAGTACTCGGTTAATAGGAGATTCATCTTGAACTGATGTAGCACTGCGCCTTCGAGGTCGACGTTGTGGTCCGAAGTATATACCTTCCAGCGCATGGTCGGCACTAATGGTGATATTGAGATCCACTTGTTCTCGATTGTTTTGTCTTCTTCTTCGTGTTTTCCTTCCGCGATTAAAAAAACTACGAACTGGCATCTGCATACCAGGGCAAGGAATACCAAACAATTCAACAGCTTTAATGACTTGAATGCACATGCCGAATTTAAAATTGAACCGGCATTGGCAAGACTTTCCAGCAGGGTTAACCAGCCATCCATTTGCAGGCATTCCATATTGGAGCATATGAAGCGTGTATGGCGACTTGAAAGGCAAAATGCGATCTGCATTATGGAATTCCAAAATTTTCTCGTCCTCGGAGCTTGAATTAACGCTTTGCTCTTCACTTGTCAAGTTCGTACCAGATGTAACATTTCCACAGATATTCCGACTTTGATCTATTGTTTCATTCAAAAACAATTCTTCTGTTGAACCTTCGTCTGCTTCATATCCATCGCCTTCTTCACTGTTCACACACGACTCCAAGTCATCATTGTCCACAACTCGCAGAGGCTGATTATCAGATCCATCTCCAATAGAAGGAGAATAGTGGCCATTATTGTAAACATCCTCTTCGATATCGCAAAATACCAATAAGTCTGTGGAGGACCGTGTTTCAGATGACTGACCGTTATAGAAGTTCGCGCGACAGAAGTCTATGACAGGCTTCACGGTGTTGTCACGATGTTTAGTTCGCCATCGTTTTACGTAAGTCTGCACCTGTTCTTGTGTAGGCGGAGGTCCCCGAAAAACACCATCTTTAATCTTTTCACACACAAAAGAAAACAAAATGTACGGAAAGATAGTAGAATCCTCAGAAAGTCTTGTTTCCAAGTATTGTTTCATTTTTACAGACAAAGACGCCTTTCGCGGGGAATCAACAGCAGGGTTTTCCATGGTATGAATAGCTTCGACGAATACTGATGCGATTCCATTTAAGTCGCAAAAGACAAATTTGTACCTGCAACGACACTTCCTCAAGCTTTTTAAACATCGCGAAGATGTGCACTCTGTGTAAATAGTCCGCATTGCGTGTTTCTGCGACGCAATGTTCAATTCACCTCGTGTTACGTGGTCATCTTGGAGTTTACAAACCGATACATTGCTTTTGCGCTTGACGTGAAGCGGCAAAGTACTTGTATAACGTCACGTGATAGAGTTGTCTCTGCTGGAGTACGCCACAAACGCTCCCATTTAGGTCGTGGTCGCGCCATCCTCACAGAAGTAACTTCCTCCAAACTCTGTCCAGTCAATTAAAAGGTGGTTAGAACGCGTCGGACCAGTGATGATGTGCTACATAGTCACGTTACCAAAGCACTTTCATCCATTATGAAGCGTTCTCTGTCCTAGTCTGCGTGGTATTCACAACTGCCACCTCTCAAGTGCTAAGAAAGGTGTGATTTTTGAGCGGCAGGAGTAATCTATTTTGGATATCGTTGCATCATTGGACGTAGAGGACTGCAGCACCCAAACTTTGTAAACCAGCACCGTAAAATCGACGTCAGCACATAACCCAACCCTGGACATAAGCACCGTCCAAATAGCGCACAACACCTTAAAATAGTCGCGCAACACTGATTAAACAGAGTAAAACACTGTAAGTGCTCACAACAGAAAGGAGAAGAATTAATATCCAGAGCAATATTTGTCGTATCCTAGTTATGATAAATGCATTGACTACAAACGCTAATATCTTCGTCGCTTAGTTTGCGTACATGACTGCCGAGACGTAGCAATATTATCACACAGAATGGTCGTGTTTGATGTACCGGTTTCCAGTGGAAGGCCAATTTCTGCGTCGCTGCGAAGAGTAGACCCACAACGCTCTTGGTATTCCGGGATCACTAGCACAGAGGGGTTATGAATGGAAGTAGGGGCAGTGTAGTGACCGGTCATTGGTGCGTTTCCGCCAGCAGTATCAGGAATCATTAAACCAGAGCGCAGGGTATGATGGTGACGATCTTGCTGACCGTTGTCATCACTGGTAATAGGAAGTACTCGGTTAATAGGAGATTCATCTTGAACTGATGTAGCACTGCGCCTTCGAGGTCGACGTTGTGGTCCGAAGTATATACCTTCCAGCGCATGGTCGGCACTAATGGTGATATTGAGATCCACTTGTTCTCGATTGTTTTGTCTTCTTCTTCGTGTTTTCCTTCCGCGATTAAAAAAACTACGAACTGGCATCTGCATACCAGGGCAAGGAATACCAAACAATTCAACAGCTTTAATGACTTGAATGCACATGCCGAATTTAAAATTGAACCGGCATTGGCAAGACTTTCCAACAGGGTTAACCAGCCATCCATTTGCAGGCATTCCATATTGGAGCATATGAAGCGTGTATGGCGACTTGAAAGGCAAAATGCGATCTGCATTATGGAATTCCAAAATTTTCTCGTCCTCGGAGCTTGAATTAACGCTTTGCTCTTCACTTGTCAAGTTCGTACCAGATGTAACATTTCCACAGATATTCCGACTTTGATCTATTGTTTCATTCAAAAACAATTCTTCTGTTGAACCTTCGTCTGCTTCATATCCATCGCCTTCTTCACTGTTCACACACGACTCCAAGTCATCATTGTCCACAACTCGCAGAGGCTGATTATCAGATCCATCTCCAATAGAAGGAGAATAGTGGCCATTATTGTAAACATCCTCTTCGATATCGCAAAATACCATAAGTCTGTGGAGGACCGTGTTTCAGATGACTGACCGTTATAGAAGTTCGCGCGACAGAAGTCTATGACAGGCTTCACGGTGTTGTCACGATGTTTAGTTCGCCATCGTTTTACGTAAGTCTGCACCTGTTCTTGTGTAGGCGGAGGTCCCCGAAAAACACCATCTTTAATCTTTTCACACACAAAAGAAAACAAAATGTACGGAAAGATAGTAGAATCCTCAGAAAGTCTTGTTTCCAAGTATTGTTTCATTTTTACAGACAAAGACGCCTTTCGCGGGGAATCAACAGCAGGGTTTTCCATGGTATGAATAGCTTCGACGAATACTGATGCGATTCCATTTAAGTCGCAAAAGACAAATTTGTACCTGCAACGACACTTCCTCAAGCTTTTTAAACATCGCGAAGATGTGCACTCTGTGTAAATAGTCCGCATTGCGTGTTTCTGCGACGCAATGTTCAATTCACCTCGTGTTACGTGGTCATCTTGGAGTTTACAAACCGATACATTGCTTTTGCGCTTGACGTGAAGCGGCAAAGTACTTGTATAACGTCACGT
This sequence comes from Phytophthora palmivora, assembly GCA_008079305.1. Lineage (NCBI taxonomy): Eukaryota > Oomycota > Peronosporomycetes > Peronosporales > Peronosporaceae > Phytophthora > Phytophthora palmivora. The sequence goes on along the minus strand of VOQZ01001172.1, from coordinate 13,513 downwards.
GATAGAGTTGTCTCTGCTGGAGTACGCCACAAACGCTCCCATTTAGGTCGTGGTCGCGCCATCCTCACAGAAGTAACTTCCTCCAAACTCTGTCCAGTCAATTAAAAGGTGGTTAGAACGCGTCGGACAGTGATGATGTGCTACATAGTCACGTTACCAAAGCACTTTCATCCATTATGAAGCGTTCTCTGTCCTAGTCTGCGTGGTATTCACAACTGCCACCTCTCAAGTGCTAAGAAAGGTGTGATTTTTGAGCGGCAGGAGTAATCTATTTTGGATATCGTTGCATCATTGGAGTAGCAGGCTGTAGCTCCCAAACGGCATTTGTGCGGTGATATGGTCAATACATACGGTGTTGTAGATTATATTTGCGGTGTTGTAGATTATATTTGCAGTGTTGCAGATTATATTTGCGGTGTTGAGTTCTGAATAAACGGTGCTTATGACCTTTGTGGATTCGGTGTTTAAGTCCAAAATTACGGTGCTGTAGTTCAAATCTTGTGTGCTCAGAGCCGTCCCTACCCTACCCTCATATACAGCAGCGTAATCGAGGGAACTCCACAATCACCACCATAATCGTCTTTACCGCATAATCTCGAAGTCGATAGGATCTGCTGTCAGCAGACTGCTGACCTGTGTGGCACTGGGTAAGTAAAATAAATCGGCATGAACACAGGACATTACCTGGTAGAGAATCTACCTCCAAAACAGGGGGATGCAGTGTGCACGAAGGCGGTAGGCGTGATATTGAAGGATCTTAAGTAAGGAGCTTAGTGGAGTCCGCCTGCTGAAGAGCGACTACAACGTGAGATTTCTGCTTGTATGCAGAGATCAATGGTCATAGGTGGCGCACCAAATCTTCTTTATAATGGACACCAAGTGGGGCGTGAATGATTAACGCATGAATGTCGGGAGTGCTGCGCAGCTCATGGAGAAGGCTTCTTTATTGACTACAATTCACATATTGGAGACGCGTATTGTTATTCTGCTACCTGCCTTTGTGTCAGCTATGCTGAGGAAACTACCATTACACCTCTCAGTTCTTTAAGTCTGTCTCTCTCAGCTTAGCGATCAGCTCGTCCAGAAGTTTTTCTATGTTTACAATTTCCTGAGAGGGTTCATTTTGGTGTGATGACAGATTCACCTCAGAAGAGCACAGCAACTGCTACAACATCTGCGTACGTAACGTCAAGGACGCTTGTCGTGGAGCTTTACCTCGTAACGTGAGCCATCCCGTTTCTCCATGCAAATACGCCCATTCCGTTGAAGCCACGAAGACTCCAGAGCTTAAGCTAGTTGGCTGCTCGGGTCCTGCCATCACAGACGTTTTCCTCCGAGGAAAACATATTTTATCTCCATGCTTGCGTCGTCTCCAGTTATCCACCGTAGGGCAAAATACTTGTTTGCTGCAGACAGCATTTCGTGGATGCGGCTTGCCACGAACTGTCAGTCACGATGTAGCACTGACCACGTGGCGACATTAAATAGAGATGAACACCCCCAATGGGACTGGCAACGATTGGCAGTCTCGAGTTTCCGCACGGAATTCGTTGTTGTCAAGTGGATCACACACCTTATACAAATAGAGATTCGTGTTAGCTCTGTCAATTTATAGATAAACGTAGCAAACATACCGCTTCCTTCACAGCTAACCATATTGACCTGCTTTCTCCTTCTGTATGCCGCGCATTTGAAGAAATGAAAGGATGAGGTTCATATCAGAATATTTATTTGGTAATTTACTTGCACATCCCTGAAATTTTCACCATCGATAGCGCTGATGGACATGCATTTTCAGTGGGTGATACAAACACTGCCCTAAAGAATCCCGTAAAAAGAAAGTACATTACCAATCCTACGATAATACACTTGCAATCACTATGGTAATCACGAGCAGCCCGGATGAGTATCCCGGATGAGTATCCCGACAGATAAAGCTGAAAGTTGTTCAGGACAACTTGTTCTAGTATGGCTTACTTGTTGCTGTGTATACAGTCATGAGGCCTCTTAAAACATTTTAGTCGATACCGCATAGCCCCTGTCCAAAGCGACGTTTTATCCTGCTTGTATACTGCTCTGATTTTCTTTACTAGGGGATATCACTGCAAAGGGATTTGGATGTGATGTTGCCACCAATTCACAATTGTACATGTATTTTCATATCATGCAGTTGTAGCTACATGTAGCAGTTGGTCACCAACTTGGTGTGTTGGTCCGTATGCAGAAGTACCAAGAAGGTGAGGCACCGTATCTGACGACATGACAAACTTGGCGACAACGATAACACCCAACTCAAGAGGACTATGAAATCACTTTAGAATTTGCTTGTAATACCTCAAGGTTAAGCTTCCTGGGAGATCGACGGCGCCTCCATCGCGTGTTCACTTTTACCTGTGGGCACTTCGCATCTACCATATTAAACCCAGTCATGCGCAAATTATCGCTGTTGTGGCTCCTACTTGGAGTCTTAACCTCTCTGATAACTACAACCAACGCTACATATGTATTACTCCTCTGGATCACTCAGGTATAAGGGAAATAACTCACACCAGTTTGAAAAGGAGTAAAACTCACGGTCATGGTGAGGAAAACGCGGAAGGATCGGTGCGGGCGAGGAAAGGGGCAGCATTCCATTAAATATCAACACGTTTGTCAGCAAAATAAGGCGCAGTGTCGGCAAGATAAAAGGCTGGTACCAGAAAGCACAGAACAAGAAATTCTTGGTCAAGATGGAAGAGATGTACATCTCTGGGATGACCCCAGAGAAGTTGGCTGAGCGTTATGGCTCAAAAAAGATGCAACTACAAGACGAATTCTGTCAATACTATAAGTGGAGATCGAGCTGGAAGTTACAGAAACCATATCCTCGACCAAAACAACTGGAACCTGCAAAGAATTCAGACGACACACTTCGCCATGCAGTTGAAGCTGCGCATCCCTAGAACTCGGATACTCCTTCTAGTCTAATGTTTTTCGGACAACAGTACAATGCTGCTGATATACCCAAGTAAAGTAATAGCGAATTCAACTCGCTTAGTCTCTACAAGTGAACTTTGATCTGGCCAGGGATAGCTATATGAACGCTGTGACTGACGCAGCAATTGATTTTCCACAACACTCATTCTGCCATGTCATCAAAATCTATGCATACCTTGTGTGCTCAAATTAGAAACAGCTACAATATGTAGACATTCAATGCTTCCACGCAGCAGTATCGTTGAGAGGTTTGTATGCCATGCCGCTCTTCTCCTTGCACGAGTGGACGATTCCTCGTGTTGGAGTTAACTTTCCTGTCGTCGACAAGATAAAAGACCGAACTTTGTGACCCGAGGCAATAGCAGAGAATGCAGCCCCAGTCTTCGTATCTCCAATGACAGATCGACCTTGACACTCGACATCCTCGAAAATGGCAAGTTGCGTTCCTTGTGGTTCTCCATCCCAAGGTTAAGCTTCCTGGGAGATCGACGGCGCCTCCATCGCGTGTTCACTTTTAACCTGTGGGCACTTCGCATCTACCATATTAAACCCAGTCATGCGCAAATTATCGCTGTTGTGGCTCCTACTTGGAGTCTTAACCTCTCTGATAACTACAACCAACGCTACCTATGTATTACTCCTCTGGATCACTCAGGTATAAGGAAATAACTCACACCGCAGTTTGAAAGGATAAAATCCCGGTCATGGTGAGGAAAACGCGGAAGGAGTCGGTGCGGGGCGAGGAAAGGGGCAGCATTCCATTAAATGTCAACACATTTGTCAGCAAATAAGGCGCAGTATCGGCAAGATAAAAGGCTGGTACCAGAAGCACAGAACAAGAAATTCTTGGTCAAGATGGAAGAGATGTACATCTCTGGGATGACCCCAGAGAAGTTGGCTGAGCGTTATGGCTCAAAAAAGATGCAACTACAAGACGAATTCTGTCAATACATAAGTGGAGATCGAGCTGGAAGTTACAGAAACCATATCCTCGACCAAAACAACTGGAACCTGCAAAGAATTCAGACGACACACTTCGCCATGCAGTTGAAGCTGCGCATCCCTAGAACTCGGATACTCCTTCTAGTCTAATGTTTTTCGGACAACAGTACAATGCTGCTGATATACCAAAGTAAAGTAATAGCGAATTCAACTCGCTTAGTCTCTACAAGTGAACTTTGATCTGGCCAGGGATAGCTATATGAACGCTGTGACTGACGCAGCAATTGATTTTCCACAACACTCATTCTGCCATGTCATCCAAAATCTATGCATACCTGGTGTCTCAAACTAGAACAGCTACAATATGTAGACATTCAATGCTTCCACACAGCAGTATCGTTGAGAGGTTTGTATACCATGCCGCTCTTCTCCTTGCACGAGTGGACGATTCCTCGTGTTGGAGTTAACTTTCCTGTCGTCGACAAGATAAAAGACCGAACTTTGTGACCCGAGGCAATAGCAGAGAATGCAGCCCCAGCCTTCGTATCTCCAATGACAGATCGACCTTGACACTCGACATCCTCGAAACAGCAAGTTGCGTTCCTTGTGGTTCTCCATCCCAGACGAAAGCAGCCACAGCCTCGCTATCACTGCACAGTGGGTAACATCGATCTGTGGAATCGAAGTGAACTTGGCCAACGTAATCTTCGAACCTGCTGTCTGTGTACATGAGGACAGTGAATTCCGACATGACACTAGAGCAGTCGCAAGCATGAGGCTGATGCTCGTCGCGATGGAATTCTTCATCGTTTGCGTGGAGAACAGCAAATGAAGAAATACACTAGAAGCGGTCATCCAAGTTCATTCTGAAAACTCGTCATATCGGGTAGGTGGGACATCAGAGCATGAAATCACGCCGACCTCGATGCACACCATGAGCCACACAGTGATGGATTTGTTATCGATGAAAATGGTTGTTTCTGGTCTCAGCAAATCTCCTTGGTCATTGTTCATCTTGCGCTGTCTTCATCATGCAGTTGGTTGAATCATTCCTGGTAGTGCTGCTGTTATCTGCAACCTTCATGGTTGAGGCTGAGAATTGCACCGTTCAAATGATCTACGACGTGTTGAAACCCGTTGCGTCGGACCCCAACTTCGCCACTTGTCAGACGGATAGCAACTACACCTTGCTGTCGTTTGAAAGTCCTTCACTCAACCAAACACAAGAGTTCTGTACTAGTTCTGCTTGCCAAGCTCTGCTCAATCAACGTTGTCATCAGGTCTTTGCCGGACTGTCAAGTAATCATCGGTCCCCGGTATTTCAACCTCACCACTGCCGTCGCCATCGCCTCTAGATGTGGCGAGTCTACTGTGGACGAAAGTGCAGTGAGCTCGAAGAAAGACCACAACAACCTCGGACACACAGCCGACAACATAGCCGCCGTTATCGGCACTCGGTCCCTATGGACGATGTAGGTGGAGTGTTATCTATCGGAGTTCGTATAATGTCGCTGCTATAAGTCAACTAGGTCGAGCCATGTCTATTCCAATACATCTCTCGTCATACTGTTCTCAACTTTACCACTTCCGAAATTCCTCCTAACCATGCAGACTCTTAGAACCTTGGCAGCGTTATTGGTGATACCAGTGACTGTGACTATGGCTGAAACCTGCTCTACTCAACTGATCAGCGACGTCCTCCAGTCAACTGTATCGGACCCAAACTACATCACGTGTCAGTCCGACAGCAACTACACACTGCTGTCGTTTGAGTCTCCCTCTGTGAGTCAGACTCGTGGATTCTGCTCAAGCCACGCTTGTCAGGAATGGCTGCGCTCCACGTTGGCATCGGGTGTTCTTCCAGACTGCGACGTGATGATTGGAGCTAACACTCTGAATCTCACAAGCGCAGCTACTATTGTTGCCTCCAAGTGTGAATCTACCTTCCGATTAAGTCTTCAAGAGCGAGCTGTTGACAATACCAATACCCACAGCAAGGCTCAGCGTGTATCAGGCCACGTCGCTACAGTTTTAGGACACTCTGCTCCGATGGACGAAGTTGGTGAAATCGCAGGAGCTCTGCTATCCATACTACGGAGGTAGTGGTCTTCAATTACAGAGAAGAAACACTTACAAATACAATGTAGCGTGTAACATTTGCTTTGGAATATACTGCAATTTTATCCGAAAACACCTTTAATCCTAGAATTACTTTGGTATCGTGTTAAGTGCCTCTTTGCTCATTAGAAAAGAATTCAACGTGGATTTCATTGTCTCTCACTTCAACAGAACATTCACGTATTGTCGTTCTAAATGTTGGTGTGGGTGCCAGTCCAGAGTTTCGAGTTGAAAGCCAATTCATCTCCCACCAACTGCTTCCAACTCTCGTGTGTCTGTTGGATCACCTCGACAGCAAAATCTCTCGATTGTGCCTCCCCATTGAAGGCAAAATCACTTGGGGGTTTTCCGTCCGGGATCTTATAGTCTCTGAACCAGTGATGAACCTGTGACACCACGTCGTGCAGGGGGGTGTTACGAAGATCCCTGAGATTGTTGACATGCTCCGCCAGAGGGTCATTGACATTGATGGCAATCACCTTCCAGTCCGTTTCCCCGCCATCAATCATACCCAAAACCCCAAGCACCTTGACAGGGTAAATCTCTCCAATCCTTGCTACACGACTACCGATCTCACAGACATCAATAGGGTCGTTGTCCCCGCCATGTTTCGTAGCAGGGTCCACGTGCTTCGGGTCCTCCCAAGTCTGCGGTAGACAGCCATAGTTCACCAACGACGCACTGTGATACAGGCGGGGTGCACCCTTGCGCTCGTCCTGTTTGATAGGGTTGAATTCCTCTTCACCTGCGATCTCCATCTTCTCTCGCGAACCCTTTGGAATTTCATTCACAAAGTGGAAGATGGCCGAAGTATCAACTTCCTGAGGGTGGTCCAGCGACGACGGCGCGTATAGAGGGACATGATGCCACGGTGACTGCTTACGTCCGAGCTTGTCGAAGAAAAAGTATCGACAGTCGAGGGTACCTGGTTCACCCTGACGCCGCACGGTATGCTGGTGATACAGGGATCAAGAAAGTGAGTATAAGTGTATGGAGGGTGGGAGGAAGAGTGTGATAGCAACGCACCAGAGCCTTGCTGGACACTGCACGGATGAAGCATGCTGAGCGTGGACGCAACATGAGGACCATCGCTTGAATAGGATAGTTTACATTCACGTAACCTGCAGACCTCCAGAACAGCATATCCACTCGGACCTGCAGAACAGCCTATCTATCTGAAGCGACGAAATGTGATACTCTCTATTTATGATACCTTCTTATAACGCTAAACTTGCCATAAAACCAGTTATCGTTTCAAGATAAAGTATACAACTTTGACTTTATATATTGATACCGTTGATTGTAGCAAGCGACTTTGAATTTTGAACTGCTATTCCGCATTGCGCGCACTTGCCGTCGCTTGGTGCTCGTCTCTGCGCTATGGCGACGCTGCTGGACACGACAATGGAGGCGTCGGAGCCCGAGGAACATGCAGATAATAACCAGCGTGTGCCGCAGAGCGCAGAGCCCGAGACAGACGCGCCAGAGGACGAGGACGACGACGAAGACTTCCACTTCAACGCCCCATCCTACTACGACCTCAAGAACCCAGCGCTGGAGCGACGTTACGTCAACAATGCCGACGGATATTTCTCGTCTCCAGTGCCGTCTGCAGCCACGTCCAAGGCATCACCTTTCACGGACCAGAAGAGCTTATCAAGTACCACAGATCCTCCGACAACTGTTAATAGGACGTTGAGTAAATATTATGAAGCTGAAGCAGGTAATAATCACACATTGGAGGGTCATCAGGACAAAGTGATGGAAGACAAGGCAATGCTGGACACAACCATGGCAGGACCTGAAGAGGAGGAGGAAGACGTTGAGACAGTCCTGAACAGGAGCAATTTGCTCGATGATCGAGAGGAGAGCTTTGAGGAGGTTTTTAGACACTATGCTTCGTCATCTCAGTCTTCAGCTACGTCCTCTTATTTGCTCCATGAATTGGACACTTCTACACACAGTTCGACGCATGGACATTTTTCTCCACAAAGTTCACAGACATCTTCGTCATCTGCAGCGTTGAGAACGAGCAGAATGTCACCAGCAGTATCAGAATCAACAGGTGATAGTGGACTACAGGCACCTAGATCGACCAAGAGCAGGTTCTCGGCTGACAGTGGAGTTTCGTCCAAGTTAATGCAACCAACACAATCGTACTTGAGACGATTACAGGCAGAGCAAAGGATGAGAGAGGAAAATTACATGGAAGATATCCCTGTGGAGGACAAACCACATCGTGTGACTCGACCTAGAGCCCCCAAGCTGCACACCAAAGCCCGACAATCGAACCCGAATGATCCATCACGTATGAGTAGCACGAGTCGTGAGCTACTGAAAATTCAAGAAGAGCGACTGCATTTACAATTAGAAAAACTCAAGATTCGAGAGTTTCACGAGAAAACAAAGGTGCAGCGACCACCAACTAACGTGCATCAACGATCAACAAAACAGCTCACGATACCGCAGACCCCGCATTTCGAGGTCGATAATCGTGTACGACGCTTTCACAGTGGAATTGACGGTAGTGACTCCCGACAAGATAAGGCTCGACCACCAATTGCTGCAGAGAAACTTCTTACACGTGATTTTTCTCTACCACTGCCACCACATCGAGAAACTCGACATACCGTAACGGTAAGAACTTGTGAACGATGGGTGCACTAGTACACGAATTAACGTGTGAATATTTTTGTGATCCTAGATTGCACACTCCCCTCAACTTCACACAGCTTCGCGTGCAGCTCAACGTCCACCTCCAGCTCCGGTATCACGTGAGCAGGAAAGTCTGCACCGAGCTACACTCGCTCGAAAAGTGGTGGTGTTACTCAGGTATTTTTCATGTCGCGGTCCGTTCACTTATGGTAGCTGCGTATGTAACGTTGTGCATTGTGCATGTACTTGTAATAATTTGGATAGCCAATAACCCCACAGCTAGAAACCAGTCGACGAGCAGCAACTCATCGCCGACCTGTTGAGATTGTAGATCATGACGCGGAAGAGCTGGCCAAAAAGTTCCACGCTCGCCCCTTGAACAAAAGCATTCTAGAGCCGAAGTCTTACCCTCGTTATTCTCCTGCAAAATCGGATAGTAAAGCACGATTAACTCAGCCGATGGCAACGAAAACGTCGACAAGTGCGCGTTCAGTAACCCGTCCAAGCGCCTCGGAACGTGCTGGCTCCGTTTCTGCCCAAATGGAGCGCCCCGCAAAGAGCGCGAACAACGTTTGAAAGCGCGCCAGGCAAGCCAGACCGCACAGCAAAAGTCTGTGCCACCCCCTGTTCGTCGCCCTGTGATTCCTGAAACACCACCACTCAAGAGCATCCAGCTCCATCGGGAGTATCAAGAAATTTCCGTCGCAAGATCGAAGCTGAGGAGGAGAGAGAGAAAAGCAGTGTCAGTTCAAAGCGAAACCCATGCATGTGACTTCAACGCCTGCGAGGTTCGAGGGCTCTACGAAGCCTCTTACTGAAGTGAAGCCATTCGATCTACCAGGCGAGCGCTATCTCGAACACGCTCGCGAGCGTGTGGAGCAAAAACGCCGTGAGGAAGAACAGCTTATAAAGTCGGCGTCAGGCTCGTTTCGCGCAAAACCTATGCCCGTGTTCGAGTCTGACAGTATTCAAGAAGTGCCCAATACCAGGCCCCTCACTCAGACAGAGTCCCCCATGCTGGCAACTAAAAATCGAGCAGCGGAACGCGCCGTTTTCGAAGCTGCTGAAAAAGAGCGTCACGAACGAGAAGAAGCATTTCGTCAACAGCGAGAGCAGCAGGAACAGCAGTTAAAAGAGGAGGAAATCAAGCGCCTGCGTCGTAAAGAGATGATTTTCCATGCGCGTCCTGTTCCAGAAGACAAACCTTTCCAGCTGAAACGCGATACCAGACCACTGACAGAGCCCATTAGCCCAATTACGCACTCTTAGGCTCGCGTGTATCACTGAACTACGATCTACTGCCACGGATTGACAAGGAGAAACGCAATGGGGCAGTATCGATGGAGCAGTTTGTGGTTTACTTTGCTCTCATGTTTCTAGGACACCCCAATGTACCTTTACAGACCCAATCGTCCATGAGACGATCAAGCAACAATCACCGTGCAAGGTAATACAACAATTTGCGCCTGTCTTATATGCGAATGGCAGTTTGTTTCCATTCTGCCTTTCTTCTTATTTTTCCAGGGAGCTTAGCGCAGGACCATCGCCAACAGAGATCGATCATGACTGAGTGGAAGTTGCTGGCGAGGACAACAAGCTTGGCGCTGATCCTTGTGGTGTTCAAGTTTATCGTTGTATGCAAAAGTGATGAAATCATGGACATGCTTTCACCATTCATCGACTTGGAAGAGCTATCGAAGCAAGCAAGCAGTGATGTGCCGGTGAATGGAGCTGTGTCGAAGCCAGTTGATCAGACGTATCCTTTGGCGTCGAGTGAGATAAATGTTTTATTGCAGATGTACCGGGATTGCCGCACACCAGGATCTGCTGCCATGCGCACGTGGTGCACTGGTGACAACGACGCAGATCCAAGTGAAGGTGAGATCTTGTGTCCGCGTGGCGTAACAACTCATCCATGCACTGGTCGTGTACTTCACGTCAACAAGAACGTTAAAGAAAACATGGTGGAGTTTTTGTGGCCGTGGGAAGGGCTCCGTTGTAGTGCTTTCACAGACCCGACAACGGTGACACACATGTAAGTCGCCTAATTTGTTTTATAATGACTCACACATTGGGTTGTTGTAGCTATCTTCCTGGAGAGTTCTTGAATTGCGATTTGACCTCACTTGATCTGAGCGTTATGGTATCGCTAGAGCAATTGTGCGCTGACTATCGTCAGGTAATTGACAAGTAATAGACTAACAGCAGGTTTCGTGGGATGCTGACAATAGAGATCTATCGAGAAACAACCTTTATGGAAGATTCCCTGGCTGGTTAGGAGAAATGACCATGCTACGGCTGTTAAACCTCGAACAAAACCTCCTAACGGGGGATATTTCGTCATCTTTTGCTGGTAATGATGCCCTCGAGCTAATGTAAGGAGTCCTATTGAAAGGGTTGGTTAGTTGAAAACATGCTAACAGTTCGCTCATGTTACTGCAGCAACCTGTCTGGTAATGGTCTCACAGCATCAACTCTAAACTTTTTCGACGCGCATTTCATCGGCTTCAAAACTTGTACGCACTGAGGAGTGTCATCTTGTCATCCCATTACTGTTTCGTTTGACGTGGTCTGCAACCACCAAACAGGCACTTGTCAGACAACAAATTTGCGCTGGAATTACCGAGAAACTTGTTTGCCAGCAAATTCTTGCGAAACATGTAGAGTGCGCTGCATTTGTGAAATCGGAAGCGTTGTCAATTGATTTGATGATATTGTTGCCAACCAGCAACATCAGCCACAATGAATTTCATGGAGAATTGCCCGAGCTGCCAGTGTTTCAATTCCTGGAGTCTTTGTAAGTGCTATAGTCTGAGATGGAAGCGATGCCACTGACGTTTTTGCTTGCTATTACAGTGATATATCATCGAATTTGCTTTCGGGAACTATTCCACCACAGCTTTCGCTGTGGGGGCGAGAAGATCCCCATGACCCCGATGAGAACTCTTCTCTTGTTTTCTTGTAAGCGGTTGTTGTTTCTACTTGTGCCTGATGCTGTTCTCATAGAACTTTCACTTCCTCGTGCTGGCAGCGACGTTTCCAACAATTTTCTTGCGGGGGGTCTGCCGGTAATATCAAACCAGTCAGCATTGCAACGGTTGTAAGTTCAATGCTCGTCGGCATTGCTATTACCGATTAAAGTGCTAACATTTCTTCATACCATAAAGTAATGTCCACAGTAACAGCTTCGGTGGACTCGTTCCAAAACTCCCATTGTCATTGTAAGAACAACTTCGTATCTCTGATGCGGTCTAACACTGACATCAAATGTATTTAGACTTCAGTTTGTGAAGCCTGCCGACTTTGAAGGAAATGCCTTTATGTGCTCAATGTCTCTTGTGCTGCTCAGGAGCAACCTCACTTGCTTCTGTGGTGATGGTTATACCATTAAGTCCACTGGACAAGCATCCCATCAACAAAAGACAGGATTTAAAGATCAATGGCGATTCATGGTACCAGCAAGCGAAGGAGTCGATCTCTGTACACCATGCCCTGACGGCTCATACTCGAACGCTACGACAGATCAAAGTGTCGGCCGTGCCCAGCAGGTTCGACCCCGGACACTGCATCCATCAAAAGTGCTAGTTCCTGCAGATTCTGCCTCCCTGGTACATTTGCGAACGATAGCGGTTTAACCACTTGCACGCCATGTCCTCCAGGAACATTTACGGCCGGAGTTGGAGCAACATCGTGTGATCCATGCTACCCCGGGTATTTTGCAGCTGAACATGGATCCATGAATTGTACTATGTGTGCCGTCGGAACGTTTTCAATCAAAGAGGGAGCAATCGTGTGTACGCCTTGTCCAATGGGCACCTATGTGAACGCTGAGGGCGAGGCAGAGTGTTTGATGTGCCCGAAAGGTACATATCAAGACGTGATTGGGTCGGTGGGATGTAAAGTTTGCCCAGTTGGACATATCGCACCGCAGCAGGGTCATTCGAAGTGCACACCCTGTTCTCCAGGCAGTTATAATGATCTCAAGGCAAGGACATGCGTACTTTGTCGTCCAGGCACATTCTCGGGAGTAGCAGCGCAGACTGGATGCGGCAAGTGTGAGAATGGAACAGTCACTGAGGACTTTGGTGAGGGCAAGTGCCTTGGCGTTGCAGCTCCTGGATTCGGATATAAAACGTTGGCGACAGCAGTGAAATGTAACCCAGGGACTTCAACAATGGTAAGTGGAGAACCTGTCAGCCATGCGTACCAGGGACGTTTGCTTCGACTGGTGGGTCTCGAAAGTGTTTATCTTGTCCTGGAGGGAGTTTTGCAACCAGCAAAGGCTCTGCATCATGTGAGAAGGCTCGTCCTGGTTCGTTTTGTCCAGTTTGAAGGGGCAACCCGAGCGGAACCGTGTCCCCCAAACCATGTTGCTGCAGTAAGTGGCAGGATAATGTGTACTCCGTGCCACCCCAAGTTTCAGCTTTTTGCCAGGCGGGGTTGAATGCAGTCTTGCCAAGTCTGGAGAGGTGTACGAATATGTGGAATGGCCTCGCTTAGCTCTGAATGTAGTGGGTATTGAGCAACAGAATCTACTTGACGGCAAGGATGAGCTTGAATCGCCAATCGATGAATTTGTTCGGGCTTGGGCAGACATGCTGACAAGCTATCGGGCTCGACATACCACTTGCATATGTTACAAGTGATTTCCAGTTCGACACAGCTGACTCAGATCGTTGTTGCTGCAGAGATGACAACTGCATTGTTGAGTAAGACACAAGCTGATAACAGTCTACAGAAGGAAGTTCGTGATGATGTTCATCAAGCAGCTGAAGCTGCTGAAAGTGCGTTGGAGGATTTACTTGACGAGCTCAACGGATCA